>JAGFPH010015489.1:0-21130 GCA_018207615.1 Philaenus spumarius | reverse complement strand
ACCACCTATTTAAAGAATTGCGACGAGACGAAGATCGCTTCTTTCAATATACCAGAATGTCAATGTGTACTTTTGATTATGTACTACATAGAGTGAAGCATCGGTTGTTAAAGAAGAGGGCTCTACTTCATCAGCAAATTCAACCCGAAGAGCGACTAGTAATAACATTAAGGTATGTAAAATACTAAATTATATGCAAAAGGAAACAGGTTCATTATCTGTCATATTTTACTCACTTGTCAGGCAGTATTTACAGGAAATGTACATTGAACACATTTATGAACAAATTTTTATTAGGCACTTTAACATAATACACACACAAATATAAGCAAAAGGCCTATAATCGAAAGCTAACTATAATTTCCGTAGACTGAAAATATTAGCCTACTAAAAAACATTAAAATTTTACATTATTAATTTTTAAACAAGCCTTTCTAACAAAACATATTATTGGCTATTTCTGTCTATCTTGCAAATGAATTTAACACAAATGAATAAAAGTTTGTTAAATTATATAACAAAATACCAGTATATATAAAAAATCTAATAAACAATCAAAGTTCTTTTATTATTTCACTATTTCAAAACACTCTTTTTATTTTGAGCTGTGTACTTTTTTTAATTGATGTGCTTTTGGAATAACCACATATAACGTTTTTACTTATTTAATGTTTTTTAAATTTATTAAGCACAATTTATCTCAACTGATCTATAAAAATGCTTATATAAAAATAAAATGTCTGCTCTAAAACACCTTTGTAATTAATTGTTTTTGTTGAAATTTTTAAGTTTAACTCTTATCAAATAAATGTTATTTTGGGTTTTTTTTAAAGTAGAGGTAACCCTACAGGAATCATTACTCTGAAATAAACACATGACAGCAGGAAGTATGTAACAAACTACTTAATAATAGTGCATACACAAAAAGGCACTTAACAACATTATTAGCTTTTAATAAAAACAAATAAATCCTGTTTATACTAAAGTACTTACGTTAAACAGTCTTGTAGTTTATATTGTTTTATAACAGCTGTTTCGGTATAACAATACCATCATTAGATAACAAAACACTCACATATATGAACATTAGTTCGTTACACATAAATAAATAAAATTAAACATAGAAATTGGTTCTGTGAACACGTCGAAATTATTAAAAAGTTAGTATTAATATGTGGTCACAATACTTTAATACTAACTTTTTAATAGTTTCGAAGTATACTGCCATACCAATTTCTATGTTTATTTTTATTTGTTTAAGTGCAATGTACTAATGTTTATAATATATGTTAGTGTTTTGTTCTCTGATGATGGTATTGTTATACTGAAACAGCTGTAATAAATCAATATAAGCTGCAAAACCGCTTGACGTAAGTAGTACTTTAGTATAAACTATATTACTAAGCAGTTGTAAGGCATTAATTATGGAAATTATGAAATAAATCCTCATACTATTTATTTTTCAACAGGCATTGTCAACAAAAATTATTGATTAGGCACGTTTTTTAATTTTTAATTAATTTAAAACGTCTATGAATACAATTAAATTTATAATTGATAGAAAGGTATTCTAAGATTTTAATGTAGCAATAAGTTAGGGACATATAAATAACAAAAGCCTATAAATAAACTAAAAATATAACTTTTGTTATTAAAATAAAACTATTCAGGAATTTAAAAATATAAATCTTGTAATTTTCAATATAGGTACGATTTAAATTTAGTAGGTAAATGTATAAAAACAAATGAAGACATAATTATTATAAGGGCACTGAATAAGTAATGTACAGTACTTTCTAATAATTCATAACTTTTCACATTTATCAAAGCAATATGAGGCTGAGTTGTATAACCTAAAGACCACTTAAATAATTACCTAAACATATTAAATACTTTCATAATTGGGATCTTGTTGAATATCCGAATTGTCACATGAAGTTGTAGTGTGCGAGTGTGAATGGTGATGATGCTCGTCTTGCCATGGATAGTCCGAGCGATGTGAATGACCAATAAACGCTCCCTCATTCAGCATTTCGTTGTGCTTATATGATTCCATTACAACAGACTGAATACGACTTCTGACTTCCAATTTTTGCAAAGGTGGAAGATGTCGAATGAAAGGTAGCAAACTCATTAAAAAATAATAATCATCTCCTTCTTCAGCCTTTTTTTCTTTGCTTTTCTGCATATTATTTATAGCTTCAATTTTTTTCTCTTCCAGCTGGATCATTTTTTTCTCGAGGTCGTGTTTTGTCATCATAATTGATTTTGCTCGGTGTGGTCTGGAAAATCTCTTATCAATTATCGGTTGAGTGCTCCGATTCCTTGGTATCTCAGTTGTAGGCGTAGACCTACTTTCATGTGGCTCTGGCTCAAGTATTCCAGAATCTTCATCGAAATCGTCCGTCTCTGAAAGGTCCTCACCTAAAATTTGGGTTTCAGTCTCGGGTGTAGTTATTTGTATTGATGGTGTAAGACTTCCGATCATTTGAGCTGGTATTAAAAGATCTCTTGTAAATGCCATCATCTCAAAAAATCTCCACTTATTAGTAGTTGTTACGCCTCCGGATCCTGACTTGGGAGAGGGTTTCTGAAGAATTTTTCGATATTTATCTTTAAGGTTTTTCCATTTCTTTTTTGTTTCAACACCTAAAAAAAATGCTTCTATTTACCACTATAAACAATATATTATATTAAACCTTAAATAAATAATATAATACAAAAACTTGTCATGAGGTGTGGATGTCACGGACAACGAAAATACAATGGCTCTACCGTATACAATAGGGATGGATCACTAACACACCAATCAAGAAAAATGTCTGACTACTACTACTATCTATCTGAAAATCTAAAATTTCTAGAACCACTAGTTTTTTTAACCAAGTTATAAACAAGAAATATGCATCGATGTAACAATACTGGAACACAAAATCTCACAACTAATACGCTGAAAAACCCAAACGCGTTTTAACGACAAAGTCGCCATCCTCAGTGATTCACCAGTGAGTTACAGTTAGATTATTGTAGCTGGTGCATCACTGAGGATAGCGACTTTGTCGCTGAACGAGTTTGAATTTTTTAACATCTTAGTTGTGAATTTTGTGATCAAGTTGTGTGACATAGAATTACCATATGACTAGTCAATTTCAGTATTAATTTATAAGAATGCTACTGTAAAGAAGAAAATAAAATTTGAACAATTTTACTATATTATAGTTGTGATACAGAATGTTCAAAAATAATAATTTTATCAATTCCTTTCAGGTTTCTTGCTACAGATGCTAGTTTTCGACACCTTGCAATGGAATTCCGAACTGGGAGGTCAACAGTGAGTGATATTATCTACAATACGTGCCAATCACTAGTTGAAGAATTTATTCAGGAAGCAATGCCAGAACCAACCGAGGACCATCTTAGAGAAGTTGCACAGAAATACAATGATGTTTGGAAATTTCCAAATTGCATCGGTGCCATTGATGGCAGACATTGTGAAATCAAATGCCCTCCACACGCAGGTTCTACTTGTTTTAATTACTTAAAGTATCATTCAATTGTATTAATGGGCGTGGCAGATGCTGACAAGAAATTTATGGTGATTGATGTTGGTGCCCTTGGTAAGCAAAGTGATGGGGGAATATTCACATCAACAGAACTGTTTCGCAGACTGGACAATAATGAGTTCCGTTTGCCTTCAAAAGTTTTGCTTCCGGGCACAACCCTCAGTGTACCTCCAGTTTTAATAGGAGACGAAGCTTTCCCCCTCAAGACATACTTAATGCGCCCATTTCCTGCTAAGAATTTGACTCCTGAAGAAGAACAGTTTAATACGAACCTGTCTTGTGCTCGTAAAACAATAGAGTGCGCATTTGGGATATTGCGGGCAAAGTGGAGGTTTTTGGGAACAGCTCTAGAAATACCTTGCATAAAAAAAGCTAGTCTGCTTGTACAAACTGCTTGTGTTCTGCATAACATAATACGGGAAAGAGATGGTTCCAATGATTATGACTACATAGGTTACATACGTGGAGAATTAGTTGATGAACTGCCACATGCATTTGCCCCTGTTCGGCCGTCGTTAATAACGGGATTCGAACGACGTCCGAAGAACGAAGCAATAAGCATTAGGAATAAATATAAGTACTTTTTTGTGAAAGAGAGTCAGAAAAAGAAAAAAACCCTAGTTGATGTTTTGTTCTATTCACATAAACTGTTGTGTTGGTGTATCCTAAAGTACGAGTTAGTTATTTTATAGCCAGCCTTTAAATATTCAAATTTGTTTACATTTTCATTAAAAAAGTGCACAAACAGTAAAAATAAGTAATACAAAGTGAAATGTTGTTACGTGAAGTTTGAATAACAACTGTAACCATAAGTGTTAACAAAATATGCATAATTAAGAGTTTTATTTTTAAAAAACTAAAAAATCATCTTTTTTGACAAGTTTGTTTACGTTTTGATAATGGTGCCGGACTTCTCACATTTGGTGATAATTTATGACAAAAAATACACTAATAACAGCAAAAAGTTATTTGACTGTAGTTTAAGTAATTTAGATATTATTTTGTTTAGTATAAAAATGTTTAACACGTAACTTTTATATCGTCCTACATATAAGGACACTGTGACTAATGGAAAAACACATAACTTATTATTAATATAACGCCAATGAAATCATTTGAACAGTTGTATTTAATTAAAAAAAAAATTCAATTGCACTATGGTGCTTACATTTACATTATTCTGACATGTGTTTATATCGGTATTGAAATTATCCGTACATATGCTTTATATAGAGATTTTGTTATCATTGACTAGTTTATTATTATTTTCTTGTGAAAATTAACTAAACTATTATTTTTTTTTACTAATACACAATGCTACTTTACACTTCATGACACAAGACAGAACATGAGTCTAAAGTCTAAACTACCTCTAACCATCAGTCACAATGTCCTATATATATAGGACGATACTTTAATGCAATTTATATGATACATATTACATTTTGTATGATTTCTAAACTAAATGGTTGCAAAAAACTCTATTGTGTAAACAAATATTTAGGTTAGATGTAGTAGATAATAGTTCAGATATAAAATTGTGAAATTGACAGGATTTAAAAAGTTTCATTTTCTAAAAAACTGTAATTTGGCATAACACGTGTTTTGTTATTACTCTTGTTGTTAATATTTCATAATGTTAAAACTTTAGTTTGGTATCTTAAGAATGCAACCATATGACTGTAACCTTGGATATTTAATAAGATATGTATATAAAAAATGTTATTTGTATCGTCCTAGATATAGGACAAGGTGACTGAAAGAGTTAAGGGAAATATTAGTAATTATTGTATAATTTCTTATTATTTATTAGAAAATTATTACCGTACTTAATTAATTAATAAAATAATTTTGAGCCATACAATTCGTTGAACTGTTTTATTGTTTTGTAAAATAAATAAAAACACTTTTAATTGAATTTACTCTCATACAATAAAATGTATATTGCAAGAGTACATAACAGCACTATATTGAGCCAGGTAGGCCTATTTCAACTTAGAGAAAATTATACGTATTTACCTGATAAGTTTACGGAAGCACCAACTTCTTCCCATAACTTTCTGGTTAACGTGGAGTTTTTAAAATCATTGTGGCGATCATTCCACAAACACGGCCTCGATTGCACCTCACTGATAAGAATTTCAGTATCACCATCGGTAAGTTTTGTTTCTTTTAGGCCTTTACGTGCAATCAAATAACCAGTCGCACTAACGTGAGAAGCGTCGTCCGCATCCTGCATCTCAGACATCTTGAGGTAGACTAAACAAATGAACACCCTCATCTCTTTATCTCTTCCATCGATAACAAACAATAATTTACGAGACAGGATCATGTTATCCCTTCATTTAAGATCTCCTGACAGTCATTCAGTCAGTTTACGGCATCACTTGTTCAAAATCACAATGTAGGACTACTATATCTTTAACCGTAGACTTTTTGTCCAGAAATTCAGGTGTAATACGGGTAGAGAGTATTTAAAAATATAATTATACTTCCTGTGAAAATAACAATGTTAAACAGTCCCACAACAGAAAGTTTAAATCCTTTATGAGGTTTAAAAAATAAATAAACTCTTGAACAGAATACCAAATTCCGAAAGTATACTCGCAAAAATTAGCAACTTTTTTGTTTACCGTCGGATTTTCTTGAAATTTTGTATATAAGTGGTCGTTAGTATGCCATGAACGTATACGTATCAAAAATACTTAATTTTGCCTTTTTAACCAATGTCATATGTTTGTTGAAAGTAAAGAAACCCATGAGCGTCGGGCGGCAGTCGAAAAATTATCTAACTGATTTGATCATGAGCGGCACTCTGGAGCGAGAGTTATTTCAACGCACATCCGCCGCTTGTATCGTGGCCACCCAACCGTGATTAACAAGGAAACTCTATCAGTTAGATAATTTTTGTGTGCCGCTTGCACCTGCTACTGCCGCCCGCCGCCCACCGCTCACCGCTCACCGCTCGTATCGTGGCCGAGGCCTTAGGGTAGGACACAAAGGTAACAATTTCTGGAAATGCAGCCGCGCTGCGGTTGTCCGAATGTGTAAACAATCCCTGAATGGTTGTTTTAATCTTATCTTAAGTAGAACAATAGCGTAGTTAGAAGGTATTTCTACAGTTGTAACGTTAGTTTATGTTAGGTTAGGTTATTCGCTAAAAATATGTCACCTTATTCAACTTGTTACGATTATTTCGCCGTATACCTACAGCAATAATTTATTTCCGATTTACCCTTCCTCATTTAAAACCGTCATATTTTGTTTAACAAACCAATGTCATCGGTTGGTCTTGCGAAACAATAAATATTGGCCTCGATCCGCACGGGCATAGGCAAATGTGTACATTATATATTGATTTATCGATTATAGCTTAGGGAAACAAAGATAATAACTTCCGAGAAATTGTTAGTTACATATGGAAATGGGATCCCAGATGGTCAGGCAATTATTAATTAACCCTACTTCTGAGAATCTTTGCGCTTCAAACACCCAAATACCCTTGTGCGCTAGAAGCACGTAATCGTGATTTCATGGAGTTAATTTGTTTGAGATATTTGTAAGGATCAAAACCAATGGAATTCATACCTACCTGTGTCATCAACATACAAAACATTAGTTCATTGTAAAATGTACATCTAATTTGAATGTTCCAGCTTCCTGCAGTTGTCAGACATCAATCTACAGGTTGAAGAAGGAATCTCAGGGGAAATCTTGTGTATCTCGTTCAATGTCACTCACTTTGTTAGTCAATAATGAATCAACGTTATTCTTCAAGTGCCAGTCATTGATTGGATTCCTATATAAGTTAACCTGTGTTGCCTGGATATATTAATATGTTTCCAAAATCAAAGTATATTATTTCTGGTATAGTTAAAAACTTACGATTCTCTGTTCCACTAAAGTACCATGAGATAAATTGCAATTTAAAGTTACGTCCTTGTCCCCCGATTGAAAAAGTCCAAGAAATTCAGTATTTGGGACTGTTTCTCGATTCCAAGCTTACTTGGAAGAAATACACAACCTATCTAAAAACTAAAATTTAATAAAATCAATCTATTTTATATGCTCAGATACGTATGTAACGTGAAAGTATTGAAAATTATCTATTTTGCTCTGGTTAGTTCTTCGTCAGCATGTAACGAAATGCAAAACTTTTTTACTTTTTTTTTTTTTATTGTACCTTGTAATAAATAATTCTACCACATTTCAGCTCTCTAGTTTTAAGGACATAATAAAAATAAAAATTTATTATTTTTAGGGGGTTTTGTCATATTTCCCTCCTTGGCAGCACGTAACAAAATGTAAAACTTGTTTCTCTTTTTATCTTGTAAAAAATAAATGTACACCAGCTTTCTAGCTTTAAAAAAAACATAACAAACAATATTTATTTTTTAGGGGTTGTTTCAACCCTTAAATGCCAAATATTTTAAAATATTTTCTTACTGCGCCTATAGCAATATGTGTACCAAATTTCACTTTCCTAGGTGATATGGTTTTTGAGATTATCTATAGAACAAACAATATTTCTTATTTTAGGGGTTGTTTCAACCCTTAAAGGCCCAATATTTTTAAATCCTTACTTATTGCGCCTCTAGCACAAATGACCAATATGTGTACCAAATTTTACGTTCCTACGCGTTATGGTTTTTGAGATATAAAACAAACAATATTTATTGTTTTACTGGTTGTTTGAACCCTTAAAGACCAAATATTTTAAAATCCTTATAGGCCAGTCGGTAGGGGTAAATTTAGACCAAAAGTTCCAGTAATTTACAATATGGCTGATTTTTTTTATGAGTACATTAAAGTATGTAGATTAACATAAAAAAAAGTTTACCAGTCTATCGATTTCCCAAAGTCGAAAAAAAAATCGATTATCATTTTTTTTCGATTATCCTTAATATTTCGAGCTGGGATGAAGATAGAGAAAAATAAAAATACCACCGTGTAAGGGAGGTATTTTTCAACAAAAAAGGTCATGTGTATTTATTTCTTCCGAGCAATGGTTTGTCTGGAAAAAATTCGATAATGCAGGTATGTATTTTGCACCAGGGGAAATCACTAAAGGGGGACATCTTATTCATATATTAAGCGTTTGGCTCATTCTAAATTGGCCGAATTTTAATATATCGAATTGAAACTTTACGTAGGAGTTAAAATATATATTTTAAACATTTATGCTGAGTCTCAGCTTGTTATCTTGAAAATCACCCGATCTAGGAGTCGATTTCTATTATCGATTTTAGGAGTACCGGACCCACTAACTAATTTCAATCTATTCCAGTTTCGTCAATTTTTGGAATATCAACATCAAATTTGTTTTACAAGTTGAGTACACCAGTATAAATGTTCTTAGTAAGTATGAACGATTTTTTCATGTTATTTTTTAAAACGAGGCGCTTGAAAATAGTCTTCTGTTTTACCTATCTCGTTTTACCTATAACCTTTCTATTCAACGACTCCATTTTCGACATTTTTGAACATATCGATTTAAAAATTGGTAAAGAAGTTAAAAAACAATAGTTTTTTGCTATACTTATTTTAAAAACTATATTTAAAAAATTGACTAATCTGCAGCCGATTAACTCAAGCGTTTTGATGAACAATCTAAAAAGGTCTAAAATTATACTTTTTTAAGTTACTTGTGCTTTGAAAAGTAAATAATAAAAAAGGTTTATATTCCTTGATCTTGTTTGAATGTATATACAGTATTTACCTTGTAAAAAAACTTTCAGGTTGATATTTTGAAAATTTTCTAAACTGCAGCTGTTTAAAATGAATAGGTGGGTCCGGTACTCCTAAAATCGAGAAACCCATTAATAAGTCAAGTGGCTCTAGATCGGGTAATTTTCAAGATAACAAGCTGAGACTCAGCATAAATGTTTAAAATATATATTGTAATTCCTATACCAAGTTTCAATTCGATATATTAAAATTCAGCCAATTTAGAATGAGCCAACTCTTAATATATGAATAAGATGTCCCTTTTTAGTGATTTCCCCTGCTGCAAAATACATACCTGCATTTTCGAATTTTTTTCCAGACAAACCATTTCTCGGACGAAATAAATACATATGACCTTTTTTGTTGAAAAGTACCTCCCCTACACGGTGGTATTTTTTATTTTTCTCTATCTTCATCCCAGCTCGAAATATTAAGGAAAATCAAAAAAAAAAATGATAATCGATTTTTTTTCGACTTTGGGAAATCGATAGACTGGTAAACTTTTTTTATGTTAATCTAAATACTTTAAGGTACTTATAAAAAAAAAATCAGCCGTATTGCAAATTACTGGTAGTTGTAACCTATACCGACTGGGCTATTACTTATTACGCCTCTAGCACAAATTAATGACCAATATGTGTACCAAATTTCACGTTTTTAGGCGTTATGGTTTTTGAAATATAAAACAAACAATATTTATTGTTTTACTGGTTGATTGAACCATTAAAGGCCAAATATTTTAAAATCCTTTCTTACTGCGCCTCCAGGGCCTATGAGCAATATGTGTACCAAATTTGAAGTTATAGTATGGTTTTTGAGATACTGTAATCAGTGAGTGAGTGAGTGGGTGGGGTTTCCATTTTATATATATAGATGAGTTTGTATTTAATTTGAACACTTAAGTAGTTATTGTTTAGTATATTGAAAAAATTGTATACTACAAACTTTACGGAACTCTCAATTTTCTTGTTTGGTTTTAATGTACAGAGTCTGACTAATTAGATTTATTTCATTACAGACTATACCAAGAACAAATTGGAATTTACCAATAAATACACAACGCTATCCATCTACTGAAAGTTTACGCAAACTAGTGCTTATTGCATTTCAAAGTTTATTACAACCAACATTATTACACAACTACGTTATTAACAAAGTATCGGTTTAGAAGCTGTGTTATTAAGGGTTTATAAGTTGTTATTAAACCAAAATTACTGATATTGTTTCTTGAAGATAGCAAACTTAACTTATTGGTGTGTTTCTGCAGAAAAGAGAAAGAGACATGACTTACAGATTGGTAAAATTACATAAATCTTTCAAAAGATGGATTTATTATATACTAGGGGAGACCATTGCGTGCTCCGCACGCCAACCCCGTTGAACCTTTTTTACACATATGTTATGTTTTCTTTATAATAAAATAATTGTACTATTAATAATAACTACAAAGCAAAGAAGATGATAAATAATGTTCAATGTCCAAATCAAATGATTTCATATATTTTATAACAGTATTTATATAAAGGTTAAAAAACCTGCAAGGCTCAGGTCTACATTTAAACAAAACCTAACCTAAAAGTTAGAAATACAAATAATTTTTTGAAATTTTGAAATCAGATGTTAATGAAAATATTTGAGCAAACAGATGATTACTATACCAACATATTACTAGTAAACATATTTAATTATGATTTATTAGGACATTCTAATTTCCGTAAATTGTTTAGTTTAGTATGTGTTATTTATACGTTCTACAGATGGCATTGTTTACGAAAACGTAACATAAAAGTTAGATATACAAATAATTGTTTCAAAGTTTAAAATCAGCTGTTAATAGAAATATTAGGGCAAACAGCTGATTACTGTACCAACAATAAACATATTTCATTATTATTTAGTATGGTGCTCCTATATTGCTGTAAAATATTTAGTATATTTTGTGTTGTTTTTATGCCCAAAAATGTGTTGTTTGTCAAAAAATTATTGTATACACACACTCGTGTTATTCGAATGCAGCTTTGTGTCAAAACTTCAACGCAATTGTTGAACGACTTTCGGAGATTTAAGATTTAGAACAAACATTTACAATTTTATTTATATAGAAGACTAGGTGCTCCGCCCGTGCTCGCTTCGCTCACCAACCTTGGCGTCGACCGAGGAAAAGCTATTGCAGATTATTATAAACTCTAATGTTTTTCCGGAAATTACCTATACATATCCAATGTAAGAATAGCATTAATTCCTGTGGGGCAAGGTTAGGGCTGTCCAGTCCTGTCTACCACGATAACTAGAACTACACGGTATTTGTCACGAGACAGCTGCGCAGTAACTCTGAGCTCAGATGACGTCACTGACACCGTCTCATTCTTCCCGCCTAGCAGAAGCACTAACTATTTACGCAAACAACTATTTGCTGGGTTTGTTATGTGTAATTTGTACAAAAATGTGTGAGTGATGTGTAGTATAGTTTTCTTCTAAACAGAGTGTATATAATATTTTAAGTTTAAGTGTGTGTATATTTAAGTGTTTTATAACAAAATGCCTTGTTGTGCAGTTGCCGGTTGCACCAATAATACGGATCACGCAAAGAGGTTAGTAATTTCCTTTCATTAATTTCCTAAAGATAAACTACACAAACAGTGGGTATATTTTTGTAAAAGGAAAGATCATTTTAATTCACTTACAGCGCGGATTTGCTCTGAGCATTTTTTAACGACAGATTTTGAAAGAGACTTAAAAAGTGAACTATTAAACAAACCTACCTAAAAAACACATTTTAAAACCCAAGACAGTTCCAACACAAAAAATACCAAAAGCCACCACAACACCCCCCCCCCCCCCCCCCATTATCTCAACGAGCCGAAAATCGTGAATCTAAAAATATTATAAAATCTTTGCTACATGATTCAGCAGACAGTGTAAATATTCAAAACACACCTGATGATCAGGAAGCTAATTCTTCCAATTTAAATTTAACACGACCTACATCTGGTGATTTATCTACGATAGAGGCTCTTTTATATGAAAACGACAATAATTTAAAAAAAGGAAAGAAATTACTTGTAAATAAACTGAACAATGCTAGTGTACTTATATCAAAACTCATACAATCATTAGAAAAATATGAAAAAATATTTACCGTATGTCAGCAGCAATATGTATTAAAGGGGAAATGTACAAACTGGTCGGCTGATGATGTAGAAAAAGCAGTAACTATCAGATGCATCTCTAAAAAAGGATTATCATATCTAAGGGAAACATTAAAATATCCCCTTCCAAGCGAGACAACCATAGCAAGGCGGCTTTCTCAATTTTCAACCCCTCCTAGATTTTTAGACATTAGTATGAATATACTTAAAGAGCAAGCTATAATATAAGAAGATTTTCATAAGGATGTTGTCATCAGTTTTGACGAAATGAAAGTTAATTCAGACATCTGTTATGATCGTATTGAAGACAAGTTTAGAGGCCTACATGTGAATGTCCAGGTCATGATTATTCGTAGCCTAACACGGAAATGGAAACAGCCGATTACAGGTACAGTACCTGTTTTGTTGTATTTACTATTTGTTATGCTATTGTTATCACTGAATATTTGACCTTGAATATTTCCATTTTAGGTTTATTAATTGGGTTTAGGTCATTCATACTATTAATTTCAAACAATCAACAAAATGTTTCCTTAAATTTTTGTATATGCAAGTACATCTTTTTATAATGAATAACTATGAATTTACTGTCGATAAAAAAGGTTTTACTATAAAAAAATTGCACCTCAAGATTCCCTAGAGTGTATATGTAATCCCATTAAAGATTGTATATTTTCCGTTCACCCAATAGTCGTGTAGGGTGATGTTTTTAAGAAGCTTGTCACTGGCGAAATCGAATCGCTGTAGAGATGCCGGGCGCTTCGGTGTCAGTGACGTCATAGCCACCAACGACCTGCGCGTGACACATACCGTCTTGTTCAAGTTACCGTGCTGTCTACCAAATAAACCCATTACGCATAACAATTAATTACATTATAATACAAACATACTACACACATTCAAGTATAATAGTAAAACCAAACAAATAATAATAGTCAGAACAATAATAATAATAACAGAAAACTAAATTAAAATAAAATACATTGAATTTTTTTTAAAAGAAAATAAAGATAAAAGAAACTAACATAAATTTATATTTAAGTGAACAGAGCTCAAGACAGCTCTGCTGTCTGGAAGACAGGGATCGAAATATAATTCTAAAGGAAGCTATATAACAAGTAACGCCAGTCATTTGAATTATAATACAGTAAGCTTTTTGTTTGAGTTTACCTAATCTAAAAAAAAATTATAGTTTTGAAGAATAATAACCTGATTCTAAATTTACCAAATTGGTTGCAAATAAACGTATTTTGTTCAATTGCAAGCTTAACTCAAAATGATGTACGTTTTTGATAGAAAACTGCTGTTTTATTTATAATAAGTAACAACAGATGTTTGATTTGAATTTTATTACTGTAAGAATTTTTCTTTTATTTTTGTTATCCTAAACAAATGGCTGTTCAAAAAAGCTGTTGGTTGTGAATAATAATAAACTGATTCTAAATCTGTCAAGTTGGTTGCTATAATATGTTAATGAATTCAACAAACATGTGTTGCTAAGCTTTTTATCCAACAGCTGTTTTGTCTGAAATATGGCTTGATTGAACCTAAAAATATTCACTATTTTGAAGCTTTAAAATACAAATTTAGCTTTATTAATGTGCGTCTATGGCCCAACAAGAATATATATTTAAATTTTTCGTATTTGTATCCTAAGTAGTTGTTGCTACACATTAGCTCTATATCAAGACACCTTTTTTTCTAGCCCGTTAGATTCCCTATCGGACGATGTAACTGTCGAAACAATCGGATTGAAGGATAATAGCTAAGTTAAAGATATAACAGCTTATGTACATACGATATTGTTGTGCTTACTGTGTTGGTATGGGATGCCGGGTTGAACAAACCAGGTGCCGCATATTTCTGAATCATCCTGTATAAATATCAGAAGTCATACTAATAAATAATACGTGTAGTCACTGCTTACTAAGAGGAAGACGAAAGATTTTCCATTTTATTTTTACGTTTTATACAGATTTTATGTTGCATGTAATAAATTAAGTTTACAAGAGTCAAGTTACATTGTTAATTTTCAGGACTCCATGAAGGCTTTAGTCGATTGGGCAATTCCGTGTATTCCTGATAAGGCGATCCCTGATTGTTACCCGGATTTGAGAACGGAGAGCTCATCATATCTGTAGTAAATGTGTAGGAGGGCGGATATAAAGGAAACGGTGGTTGTCTCACTTCCAATCTGACGCCTACCTTGAGATGTTTTTCAAACTCTGCTGCAGAGTAGAAGTAAAATAAACAACGGAGGCAATATTTGGGTTTACAAAACCCAATTGAATGTTCTGTAATCATGTTTTTTTTAAATAATAATTATTTCAGTTTTACTTTTCATTGAGTTTTTGTGTTCAGAACAATGTTAAACCTATAAGAAACAGTGGAGTAACATCGGTAATTTTTTCCGAGGGTTTTAGCCGAGTAGGCAAAGACATGTATTCCTGAAGAAGATCACAGATTCAGATCTTGATTTGAGAACAGAAAGCTCTTTATATATGTAGTAAGTGGGGCGAGGCATGTTCAGATGTTTTCAAAACTTTCCTGCAGCATTTCAGTAAAACAACCAATGGAAAATTAAATATTACGAGCTCCATTTACATAGAATTTCATGTTGTACAACTTTTATCACATACCATCTTTTATTTAGAGAAGCCGTTTTTTGAGATGCAACCGTTTGAGAACGAGCACTTTTCAGTCAAGATGGTAAAAATTGCCGATCTTTGAAGATTGACTGTGGCTAAACCACTGAACCAAATTTAACGTTTAAGAGTTCATTATGCGCGAAAGTTTGTCTTCTTTGATCCAATAAAGGATAACATTTTCCGTCGGAAAGGTCGTTTCCGTGTTCTTAACGAAAAACTGGAATAATGACTAAGTTTATCGGTTCCCAAAATTTACGCCAAGCTCAAAACTGTCGCAAACTCATAATACTCTTATTTGGGATGCCCAAAGTCGATTAAAATCATTTCCAGCTTTGGCTTAGTTTTCAGGAAACACCGCTTTTTTCGGTCTAATTTGCCTCGGCTGTACGTAAGCAATTTAAATTTAGTATTTTATAACCACCAGAAACAAACAATTCTGGTATTGTGTTTAAAATACTTTTAAATTTAACTATCAAATAGTAGTTCCACTGCTGATGTATAGTTAACAAACTCCCGTACGTACAAAATGTATACCTATTTTGCAGTAAAACTCATTTCGTTGGCTGAGGTGGTTTCGAAACTCAGTCGTGTCATCATTAGGCTGGGAAATTAGTTAATTTTTTTTATTCCATATCCAACCAACATACGATATTATTATTTTTTTTATATATATTTAATATATTTATATGATGATGCCGCTATACAGTTTCGAAACTGGTAGCCTGTACAAGGCGCGTGTTAAACCCCTATATAGCAACATAAAGGTATAGTCCAGATTGTAAATAACAGTTGATTGTGGAAAAAGCACAACTCGCCTTTCAAAGGGAAATGTTTGCTTAGCCAGTTATGGTTATATAATGACAGAATATGATTACGTTTGCTTACGTTTTGTTTACATTAGGACTAATTCTAATCTGTGCACGCAAACAAACCAGAATTGCGAGATTCCGCTTGGGAAATCACGCTTGATCTCAGCACAAGTACTTTTTGTGAAAACAAATTATATTTAAACTTGTTTACTGTTAAATAAATAATTAAGAATCAAACATTTTGGAATTTATTGATTTTAAAATTCGATTTAAAAGTGAAAATATAGTTTCTTTAAATGTTTTAACATAATATAATGTTTTTAAGTTTAGTTTTTCAAGTTAGAGGTTGTCAGGGATATATTAGTAAATACCAATATTCCAAAGACTTAAATTAAGATTTTTTTTTTGGTATCCAAGTCACGGTTAATTAACAACAAGTTACCTTATATGGGCTCCACCATGTAAATTTTTTCTTGGTTTGTACTAACGCCTTTCAGAGATTATGCTCCATTTTCAGAGCTTCTCCCTCGATCGAGTTACACATACATACATAAAAGACAGCACACCGTTTCAATGTCGTTGGACAACTCGATTGAGGGATAAACTCGGAGGATGGAGCGTAGGGTCTGAAACGCGTTAGAACAAACGAAAAAAGAAGTCACGCTGTGGAGCCTATATAAGGTAACTTATTGTTACTTAAATTAATTTCTATTCATATAAAACAAATTTGGAAAACGGTTGACCCAAAAGGCCATCCCTGTAACTTCCCGCTAAGTTTAATTACAAAGCAGTTGAAATTTTGTATGATGAAAGTTTGATAAACACTATTTTTGGAAATTTTGAACTGCCATAACTTTTGAATGAATCAACCGATTTTTATGCGATTTGCGGCAATCGATGAAAGAATCGACAACAAAAATTTTTCTGATGAAAAATTTCGGAGAAATTGATAAAAAACACTTTTTTTTATTTTCTTTCGTTCACGATATCTCACGAACGAATTAACCAATTTTGACCGGACTGGTAGCGATCGACGTCACTTTTCAAGGTTAAAAGCTGATTAGATTTTGGAATTGATCGGTAAAGCCGTTTAAAAGTTATTTAAAAAAACCCTGATTTGAAAACATTTTATTTCTTAGTTTTTTCGAAATTTCTCAGAACCTACAAGTCCGAATTAGTTGAAATTTTCAGGAAATTTAAGTTTGATGGAACTCTTTAGAACGCCGTTTGGTAGGATCCAATCGGTTAAGCCGTTCAAAAGTTATAAGCGGGTCACATACTTACACACACACACACACACACACACACACACACACACACACACACACATACATACAGACAGACAGGGTGACACCCTCTCGGGAGTGGTCAGGGAAGATTCCTAGGACCTCAAAACGTCGAGATCTGATGAATACTCAATTTTCGAAAAACGGGTTGAAACCAGTAACTTCCCGATTGTAGAAAATTTTCAATTTTCTTGGCGGGAAATTAAAAAACGTAGTATATGTCTGTTATTTCAAAATATAAGTTTTTTCTAAGATCTTATGGGTATTCACACTTTACAAAAACTTAAGCACACATTTATAAATTTTGTATGTATGTCTGAGTATGTCTGTCTGTCTATTTGTCTATCTGATTGACCGGGCTAATTTCCGGAATGGCTGAACCTATTTTGAAGAAACTTCGATTAACATGAAGAGGACTTTGCAGAGAATGTTTTAGGCTACATTTTATTTAAAAAATAAATAAATAATGGACAAAATTAGTGCCTTTGTGGACAAATGTTGGGAATATTAAGTGTCTATTTCCATCAATGTCTTACAATATGTACAGGTCTCAGCTTCCCCTACCACTCAACTAGATTCATATTAACAAAATTTAAAAAAATATGTACAAAATTAGGGATTTTGTGGTTTGCATTGGTATCCACAGTTGTCATCAAAGATCGCTGGGAAAGAGCCCATTGTCTATCGTAAAACAAATTAAAATACTTCACCACTCAATACCAACCCAGTCATTTGTATCGTCTTCTCTCCGGAGACGGCTATTGTTTACTCATATTTCATCGGATGCAAGAAACACACATGGTGAGTCTTATGGTACAATTCACAAGGACAGGACAAGCATAGTAGATCCAAATGGAAACGAATCGGCCTACAAAAAGCAGATGCTGTAGCAGAAAACAATAAAAACATTGATCCAATCAGGAATTTCGCACAATACGTTTAGCTAATAAGAATACTGATTTGTAACGAGCGAGAAAACAAAGAGAGGGAAATGAAGCCCAGGAAGCCGGAGGACAATTAACACCTAAATCCTCTTTAAGATAAAAAAGCTTATTTTCCATTTTAAAACTAAAACCAACCATTAAAGTTAAAATTAAGAATAGCAATCTTAAAATCAGTCTTCAAGGTAAATAATCAGTCATCAAATTTCAGAGATCATTCAAGGAACCAAGGGATAAATAGTGAAAGTGGAAATATACAGAATGTCTAGAAAATATTGTTCCAAATTTTACCAGGCTATAGGTGAAAATATAGAAAATAAGTCGCAATAAACATAGGTCTGGAAAAGTTTAGGTATCGAACTGTACAACATTTTGTTTTATATAATATATACCTAATATATTTCCAAATAGAAAGATCTCAAATTTGAAATATTTGTTACTTAACCTTTTACCTCTGAAAAAAAAAACAAAAAACAGAATGTTCTATGTATACTTTAAAAATGGAGGCCAATTACAAATTGTAATGACAATTATGTATCTAAAATCGCTAGCATTACAAAAACGTTTTAGGAAACAAAAACATTAATTTTTTAATTACAAACAAAATTTTTTTTTTTAATGATTTTTCCCATTGCTGAAAAGATAACCGAATTTTAGATAATAACGTAATTTCTTGGTAGTTTGAGCCAAGGTCCTACGATTTCAGCAGGTATGCCTTCCAGTTCTATACGTGTTTGATATGAAACTTATTTCCATCTATTTCAGTAAGCAAAATAGGCTGAAAAGAACAGAAATAATTCTGTTTACGCCTTTGCCCCTTTTTGCGAAAACTATATCGTACAAAATAATTTGTAGGTAATTTTCTTGTCTTTATTTAAATACAGTATCACATTTTACGCAGAAAACTTAATTTGTAAATTGTATACCAAAACCCAAAAAACTTCGTCATTTTATAGTTTTTGTTTAATGATATTTCATTTTTGTTGGTCAACTTCAGATTCGTGTTCAGCACCACAAAAACCAAAAAGTAAAGGACTAAAAACAGTTACACCAAACAGAACTTTCCACTAGAAACTACCATTATACTGGACTAATGAGGGGTATAGATCACGTCATCTCTAAATATAAAAACGAATGTTTGTTCCTTTTCTTCTTTGTTTCTTTGTCCTCTATAGTCTCTAGAACTATTGGACCGATTTCACTAAAACTTTCACAGTTTATCCGTAGCATTGCCAGGAGTGTTTAGAAGTTAAAATTACTGGAATCGAAGAGGTTGAAGTGGGGTTGTTAACCATATAAAATAAACTTAAATTAAACTAACTTCCTACATGCTACAAAAGTAAAATTACTTAATATTATGTTTAAGGAGTATAAAACAACTATTTGCAATTTGATTACTTAAGCCAAGTGATGAAATGGAATAACTACCCTTGAAATTAAATAACAATCCATATGCCTACCTTTTCTATATTCTCAAAAACTACTCAATTAATTTCACTAACATTTCATAATTTACACATTTTAGTACTAGGATTTTTTAGAGAACATTTTCACTACAAACAAATATATTTAAATGGGATAGCTACCCCAATACAATAGAAATAAATGGTACTATACTCCTACAAACTATGACGCTAAAACGATTTAATATTACTCACAATTATTGATAACAAATTTTCAATTCGATTACTAAGTCAAATAGTTGAAATAGAATAACTACCCTTAAAATAAAATCAAGCAATAGCGAAGCAAAACAACAGATTCAAAATTGTTCTGTTATCGTTACTTTTAAAATGAAATACAAAAATATTCATTGTTTGAGGAACACTCGCTCCTTCAAGGAATACTTGCTGCGCTATCGTTTATAATTGCTAATGTTACGAAAGCTTATTGTTTAAAAAATAACGTTTTTATTGCTTCACGTTTTAGTCCAGTAGACGTTTTAGGGCCATTTATGTCTCTAACTTTGTCTTTGATCGGCTGCATCTCGGTTAATATTAGGTTTAGGAGGAGGTTTAATTATACCAAATTGTAGCACATTTACTGCTCTACAACTTTGAAAATATGTTTTGGTCGAAAACCGCTTAGTTTAGAAGTTATAAGCGAAAAACCGACAAAAGTCCGAAAATTTTGAAGTTAGCACAGGGTCCCCCCAAAATTAGCACATGGTCCTCGAGTTGGAAAACTTGACAGATTCATCCCACAGCACCCCCGAACCTGTAAAAGTTTCATTAACTTCGGATTTTTTTCCAGGTACAATGTACATATCTACTGGACTATTTATTGGCATGGAGGTAATAAAAGCTTTGGTAACTCTCGTTTCTCGCTATACCCGCACAAATCTGTTTAAATGAGGAGAACATATTTTTGAATACACATTCATATAAATCCCTTTAAAAGCAGCTTTGTGGGTTGTTTACTATGTAGGGTGGCAACGCGTGTAGGGTAGCATAGGCTATATATTCTAAGCCGTAATCCTATCAATATGCACAAATCAATGCCTATATCTACGTCAGTTGAATTCGTATTGTAAAGTATGCATTTTACAGAAAACGTAATTCTATAGTGTCACATTACGCGGAAGAAAAAGTATTTTGAAGGATTTGGTGTGTGTTTGGATACAAGACGTGTTAAGAGCAAAGTAACAAGCTTAGAACATTATGCGAAGCTCCATTGAAAGGATGTACCACAACTAGAACCAAAATGTGAACAAGTAATTTTATTAGGTGTACAGTTTAAGAAGATACATCTACAAAGTTTATACAGCATTGAGAAAACCATTTTATACTTCAACATTTCCATAATGATTACGTTTTTATTTTTGAAGTGAAAACTATAGGCGCACCGCGTCCAATAAATTTTGCTGGCGGTGAATCGGGTTTTACCGTCACGCATTTTCCGTCACGCTCTATTCCGTCACGCTCTATTCCGTCACACTCTATTCCGTCACGCTCTACTAAATATAGTAAACATTCGTATATAGCAGAGTATATACGTAGTTTACTTG
>JAGFPH010015487.1:0-21132 GCA_018207615.1 Philaenus spumarius | reverse complement strand
AAATTATTGCGTCTTTGTTTTGTATACATGTATGATGTCTATTACATTTTTCATTCTACCAGGTTATTTTCTTGTCTGCATTGGCAATGTATGTTACACATAGTTTAGTAGTTACAACTTTGAAAATATTTGAATTGATTCTTTTCGCTCGCAGCATACAAACTCGGCCGTCAGCCTCGGATTAGAAGATGCCCCCACAGTAAAATCTACCACGTGGATATGAACCAGGTACTTTTATGGTATTTTATGTTTTGATCGATTTTGGGGGAACCAAACGAGCTATTAGGTCGTTTAAAAAAAAAAAAATGTGTAGACTAACATACTACATTTAATTTTTTAGATAAAACTTTAAAAAAGTTTAATTCTCGTACAAAAAATTTCAAAAAATAGGTATTTCCGGTTGCTGGAGTTTTTTGGCTCCGAGGGATGTAGACAACCAATGTGTGTACCAAATTTGGGCTAAATTGGACTTTAAATGCGGGCACTAGAAAGTGAACACACACATATATATATACAATTTTTAATGACACCACAAAACGTGTTCTGGGGACCATGATCGGTGCTCATTTACTACTCCTGACCTAAGGTCTTACCAAAAGAGTCACTGCAATAGCTCACTTTTCCTATGGAAATTCACTAATAAACTTCAAATAACTTAAAACAGGATTTCACTTGTTAATCTATTTAACACTAAGTTTAACATTTTTTTTAAATATATTAGTCTCCTGTCGATTTTGCATTTTTCCAATATAATTTAAATATTTCACTAGAACCTTAATAATTTTTTTTAAACAATAGAGTTATTACAAATGATTACACATTGTTATTCATAAAAAATTGTCTCTCACCAAAAGTTATGAAATTGCGACATTTATACATTATTTTCTTAGAATCTATGATAAATAATATTTTAGAAGTAACCCACTAAAATGTAGACTTTTAAGTTTTAAAAATACTTTTAATATAGGTCTACAGTTAACTTACCTTTCACAAATTTTATTTTTTGAAAATAAGTGAGATCTTAACTTTTGTAAGTAATCCCTAGACATTCGCGGGCTTGGTATTCTCGTTTTGATTAATCACTGTCGCTACAAAAAGAAAAAATACTGTAATAAATAGCAATAATGTACATGAAAAATTCGTAAATTACAGAGTATGTACTGTAATACCATGACGGCGAAATACTTTTGTTTATACCACGATTTCCCTACCTCTGCGTAATGAGACTTGTGGAAATGAAGGTCAATGGCGTACTGTACTGTACAAGTTAGTGTACAGCAAGTCAAATTAATTTAAAAGTTATTCAAATTTTTCGATTAGCAAAAGAATTAGCTACGAAAGTATCCAAAATCGATCCTTCTCTCCAACAGAACGGTCAATGAAATTCAGTCGAGCACTTGACATGACATAGCGCCGTACAACAAAGAGCGAAAAGAACTAGAACTAAATAAAAAAAATCAAAGATTACAAGTTGTTTAGTTTTATTTTAGTAATAATTGTAGTATTTATAGATTTCACAGTAATAAATATTTCCAGAGTGGACTGTACCTTAGATATTAGTGAACTGTGTTGATGATTAGGCTATATATAAGTGTTATGAAACTGAAATTATAATTCCGGGGGAGTAAACAGGATACTTTCTACAAAAATAAAGTACATAATGTTTTAACAATTTTTATATGTTGCGATATAACCTCCCTTCTCCCATAAAGCTTTGGTTTGCGCTATTCACAGCAATATTTCGGAATCCCGCGAATAGCGAGGGATTGATGTACATTCTTTTCAGGATTGTTTATATTTTTGTTAATTCAGATAGCTTTCGGATTCAATTACTCTGAACTAATGAGGTTGTACTTTATAATTATTAAGAGAGACTTTTAGAGGAACCACTATAAAGTTAATAATATTTTTATTTTCATTTTCAGAATATCTTCAGACTTCTTAGTGAATGGTCTGTATAAATTTATCTTTTTATTGTATTAAAATAAAATTATGAAATTAATATTATTATACTTTTTACTATAGGTATACAACAACCCTCCATGCTACCTCCATTCACATATTTTACAATTAATATTGTGTAGGATTAACTGTGGTAAGATACTTATACATAAATATCATAAGATACGATTGTAAATAATATTAAATTTGTAAATAAAATTATTAATGTTACAATATACCAGGAGTTAAAATAAAGATTAAATAAAAACAGCTTCACTTAGACCTACTCACAATATCAAAACTAACCTAAAAACTATATAAATAATTTTGTTTCAAAGTATGAAATCAGCTGTTATTGGAAATATTGGATCACAGGCAAGTGCAGGAGTTTATAGGAGGGCCAAATTATAACACCAGTGGGCTGGGGGTTCGTAATTCCTAATAACCCCTCAGATAAAAAAGGTTTTGAAAATTCAGGGAAACTAGAGGCAAAATGGTGAGGTGTAAGCCGTCAGAGTGACAATTTCACGTCTGTAGCCTACAAACACTCGAAAACTCAAAAAATGAATAAAACAACTGCATTTTTAAAGTTGAATAAAACAATATAATGAAATCATTTGTTGCGGAGTGAAAACGGCTTGCTGTCAAAAAGTAAAAGTTGTGAATAAAGTAAGGTCAAGGAGTAAAGGAAAAAATATTTTACTATATTAGGTTAGAAATCTTTTAATTGAACAGAGCAAGTTTATAAAGTCATTCTACGTGAAAAAGGACAAGTCTTCTTTCCAATGTACATGGAACGAAGAAGTCAACATGCAATGTACGTACAGTGGCATCTGTTTACTGTCCCTCTTTAAATGTAAAGATTCAACTTTATCTAAGCAGAAATTAATATGACAACTACAAAGCTGAATTAGAATTCTTAAGCAGCACACAATGTAATGAAGTTGTTATATTAACAGATTCTCAATCGTCAATATATGTGAAGATGGGAGTTATGATTTGTTATCTTTCAACGTCAACAAATGTTCCACTTTATTTCTAAATAAACGGTACCAGAAACTGGCACATACTTTCTCACAAACATATTTAAATTATTAAACAGATTCACTGTGACTTCATAATTGTAGGTGGGGTAGGAGAGGTGATTTATTAAAGTAGGAGATTAACTAATAAATATTATTATTATCTAGAGAGAAAACTATTCGATCGATTTCGAAAAAAATTGCACCAAACATGTCAATTAGGCCTGTATAGATGCATGAAAAAAGGTTTTGAAAATTTTTGAAAAACAACCCCCTTTATGGTCAAAACAACCCCAAAAATCAGTTATTATTATTACAGTAAGACCTTGATAATCCGGCAGACTCGATAGTTCGGCATCAATCATCTTGAAAATTTGCACTTATTAAAAATAGCAGTTTTTGTAATTATTGAGTGATTTAAGCCCGGTCTACACTGTCTGTTGGCTCCGCATCCGTTAAAAACAGTGTGTAAAAATCTACTGCTCAATAAACTTGTCCAAAACAAACATTTCAATCAAAATTTCTCCTAAAAATCGAACCGATTCAAAACAATGTGCTCTCGTTATCCTTTAAAAACGTTGAAGGGACCGTTTAACATTTTCGTTGCTGACAGTATTTTGTTGAAAGTATTCCACTTAATGAAGATTATTTGAACAAATTGAGTCTTTGGAAAAAGATACATTGAATTTCTTGTAAATAGTTGTTCGATTTAAAACCGCTTTCAGGGTATCTTCTAGTTCCCAGAAATAAAAATCAGTGACTTTTAGGGTAAAAATTAAAAAATAGAGTTTCTATATACAAAGTCTTTATTCTGTAAAACTTAAAATCACTTATGACTTATGTCTACTTCTCTTAGTAATACATCCAACTAGTGATACACGAATGCGTGATGTTTTCGTCGATTGTCTCGATTGTTCAAACATCTCGAGCATCACTACGCCGCGACTTGTCTGCTCCACTGTTCCCTACTACGCCCATACTCCCCCTAATCGAACGCTGTTCCTGTTTATATTCATGTTTCGGCAAAAAAGACATTGAAACAACATAAAACACATAATTACTCCGCTTCATAAATGCTCAAAATTATTTTAAAGGCTAGATATGTCTTATAAAAAACTAATCAGGTTATTATAGGAAAAATATTTCATCATCTTGAAGCCTGGGGCTATGATCGCAATTATAATATCAGCGTGTCACTCGCACGATAGTATACGGAACCTTCTTTTTTATATTTGTTACAATCCAGTGCTCAAAAAGCTTATATTATAAATATTTTATGTACAAAATGATTTTGTTTTAGGCTTTTAAAATTTATTAGTTAGCGGCAATCTCTCTACGCAGTTAATGTTACGTAGTTTGAACGTGTAATTTACGTGTTCATATACAGTACATGTGCGTTTATTTATAGTTTATTCCCTGTCTAAACCATTTTAAAGGAAGACCTTGATAATCCGGCATATTCGATAATCCGCCATCACCGGATCCTCGAGCGTGCCGGATTATCGAGGTCTTACTGTATTAGCTAAACGAGAATTTTTAGAAAGATGCGGTTTTATGCATTTGGTAGGGTACATTAAAGGCTTCAAATAAGCCAAAACGTTAGAGCTGTTTTTTTATAAAAAAATAATAACTGATTTTTTGGGGGGGGTTTGCCAAAAAGAGGGTTGTTTTTCAAAAAATTTCAAAACCGTTTTTCGTGCATCTATACAGGTCTACTTGACATGTCTGGTGCAAATTTGTTTGAAATCGATCGAATAGTTTTCGCTCTAGCTTTGTATACATACAGACATACATACAGACAGACATTTTGTAAAAACCATTTTTTTAACTCCCAAAACGTATTTTTTCACAAAAATCTCAACATTGATTTTTTTTGCGATCATTATAATTTTTCTATACTATAATAGTATAGTGAGAAAGTAAAATTTAATTCTAATATTTTTAACTAAGGCTTAAAAACACATTTGATGATGTTGAGGTAGCAAATAAAACAAAATTAATAATAATACAAAATTTATTATACAAATATTTCTGATGAAGTAAACAAATTACATATTTAATTTAGCATTTAATCTACATTCAGGAAAAAAACAATTTGGTTTAAATTAAATTAACTGCCTTAGTTTTCTTTTGCTTTTTATCTGATTTTTAAATTAATACAAAATAGTATGGTTAGCTTGATTAACTTAGTTCTAAACCTACAAGTCACATTATTTTATTAGTTGAACCGGTCTTACTATAGTTACTTATTTTATTAATTTAACAAATAACCGGGTATTGGAAAACCATGTTAGAATAAATTAAAACCACAGAACATTAAATCTAACACGAATAGTTAAAAATGAAACCCCTTTTAAGTGACATATTTTGGTAAAAGCAGAGTCGGCTTAATACAACAGTTAAATTTACTAGATAATTTTCCAATCAAAAGAAAATTAAATTACAGCCACTTTAATAAGTGTATTCAAACTGAAGTGATTGTTAAGTTCCAGAACCTAAGTAGAACACCAACACAAGGCCTTTCTATAAATCTGTTAGTTCTATGTAACATTATTACCTTTATTCAATCTCAGTAGTAAAATTATAATTATTTTACTACTGCATATATTTAATTTTGCAAATCGTAATGATGATACTATTTGCTAAAAAATTGACAACTTTCTATTTTGTAATAGGCTTGTAAATATTTAGCTCTTACCAACCTCTAATAAAATGATTTGTTACTTTTATCCAAATCCAAGAGTATAACTTTGAGAACATAATCTTTAAATAAATTAAAAATTACTTAGTAAGTAGGTAAAAACATATCTCATGTAATTAACAAAAAAGTGGTTGATGTTCCCGATTCAGTTATAAGAAAGTACAAAGAAGATTAACAGAATACCACCAACATAAGTAAAACTTCAGATCTTAAATCCCACTGCCTGCTTAAAGGTTAAGAATTCACAGTGTTATACTCTTGCTCTTATTTAGTTCTTTTAACTCTTTTTTTCCTTTATTTAGTTCTAGAATGTGGTACAATATTTTTTCCGTGTAATTTTACCCAGATGTTTCAATCTTTTTGTTACTTTAAAACCCATGACTTTCCCAACAAATTTTTATGGAGATTATATATAGACTCTTCCAAAGATTCAATTACTACAGGTTCAACAAATGAAACACCAGAATTTGACTACAAGGAAAGTGCTATAGCTAGCGGACTCGTACATTGATCACTAGAAATAATAGATTGCAGTTGATGAAATGTTCATGCAAAGATGCTGTGATTATGTTTTTAAGAAACTAATCAAACACAAAAAGAGCTAAGATTTGTCTAAATATGGTATTTAGTTTACACATTTAGAATTAGGTTACTAATCGGTTAGTTTTGTGTAAGTTTATAATTGATAAATATGTGAAATTATTATATTATAGAAATCATTTCTTTAATGCTTCATTGTTATGGAAGTAAATAATAATAAAATTCCTGATCTGGGCGAGTAATTAATTGTACTGGCTATACACTTGTACTTATTATCCTTTGTTATCTGATAGGTAAAAGAGTATTTAAGTCATTTTCGTTGTCCAATCAGAGTTCTGGTTGAGTTTGGGTCTGCTGTAGTAAAAGTCTGCTTTTAGTTTCAAGTTACAGTAGTTCAATATGTAGTATATTTATAAACTTTTCTTTGTTTAAATAAATCTGACCTAACATTTTTCTTTGCGATAGTTAATGCTAAAAATACATTTACAAATATGAGTACACAACATGTTCAAAATTAGATTCAACGAAGGTACTTCTTTACAATTTATGGAAAAATAAACTGTTTTCTAACTTACTTAACATTCAATTTAGCAACATTTATGCTGGGAAAATATTAAAAAGCTTAGAAAAGTGCAAATGAAATATATAGAATATGAGGTTTTCAACTTTATAATCATTTACTTTTATTTATAACTATAGTTGAAATAATAGTAGATAACTGAAGTACATGGCAAATGTTATCATGTTTACAAGTTTAATGCCTAAAAATGATATTTTGTTAGTAAAGCATATATGCTAATTTAATAGCATGGTTTTATGAGATTTATTTAATAAAATAAAATTTGCTAGTTTGTCTGTGTAACATACTACTTATATATTAGGTTTGGTTTTATATATGTTTTATTTGAAGTCACTCGTTCTTACTAAAATG
Organism: Philaenus spumarius; assembly: GCA_018207615.1. NCBI lineage: Eukaryota > Metazoa > Arthropoda > Insecta > Hemiptera > Aphrophoridae > Philaenus > Philaenus spumarius. The sequence continues at coordinate 13,997 of JAGFPH010015487.1, read as the reverse complement.
ATTAATGTGTACATTAGAAAAACGGCCTAGTGTAGATATAGGTAACACATTTTCCCATTTCCCTTATTTACAATACTTCAGTTCCTGAGTATTCAAATTGAATGTTAAGTGAGTTGGGATACTGTTAAGTTTTGCCAGAAATTATTTATCTTTTTCCGGACTTAGAAATGCGATCGAGATATTAATACGATAACTATAAGATACAAAAATATTTTGAAAATGTAGAACAATTATTTACAAGAAAAATCACAGCAATCAGTAACAAACAATAGATCAGCAAAGAACATTAAAGTTTGCTGCAGAAGGCAACTAGAAAATAAGAAAATACAAAAGATTCTGTCAATTATATACACAACTTTGTTCAAATTGCAAAAGTAATCTACAAAAATAGAATCTTAATTTTTTTGGTTCCATTTTGCAGACTTACAATTTTAATACATCTTTAACTTTGGTTTAATATTTTAAGCTACGAGTATACATACAACTATTGCACACGTAGATTCTAACTATATATTAAATTAAATAATATTAGACTTATTAACTTCGTTTAGGTTTATATTATTATGTATAAACGTTATAGTAAAAATACTTCTTACCATTAGAGAGTGTACAAAGATACATAGTAAAAGATTTAAAACTATCTGACATTATCTTTAAACCATTAGGCTTGACTCCATAAGTAATAATAATTACAATTAACCTTACTCATATACAATACCAGCAGGTGGAGTGAGCAATACTTTTTGTATCAGCTAATTGGTTTAACATTGGATTACAAGCTATAATAATATATTGATCATGGTAAGGTCAAATCAAAATTATAATTCCTCCATTACAGTTGTAGTGTGTATGCATTTAAATATATTTATATAGTTCTTTGTTTACATAAAATTACACTTTTAAAATGTATACACTATTTAGACTGCAATATTTTACAACTTAAATTATATATAGGCCTAATACATTTTGATCTCAGTAGTTTTCTTCAAGAAAAATTATAGTTATTAATTAGGCCTATTATTGTACTGAATTTGGGTTAGATTAAGCTGTTTAAGTTAATATGATTTGTTTTATTTTTAATCTTAATATTTAATTGATCAAATATTAGAAAGTTCTTAATCTTTTACTGCTACATTTTTAATCTGTTAGGGATTACAAGTCTGTCAATTTAAACATCAATATTATATATGTATATATATATAGTGTATAAGTGCAATAAAATCTTTTAAAGATGTATATAACAAAAACACGAGGCAACTTTAATAATTGTATAGGCCTACTATATAACTGGTTTATTTTACAACAGCCATTTGTTGTAACAAATAAAACAAAAATGCATTTGTCATAACAATTGAAACAAAACATTTTTCACACAAGTGTGATAGAAATCTAAAACATGAGACTGAAAACTTAAGAGCAATCTTAACTTTTGTAAATCAATAAAAAACACAACATTTTAAAACAACTATTTTATGATATTAAAAGTAAATAATGAAAATTTGTTAATGGCTGCTCTAAAGGCTGAATGTTTTGATAGCACTCTACAAATTTTTTGCAGCAAATATAATTCTAACATTGATGTTATGTATTATCTTCTAATACTAGATACTTAACTATCAGGTCATTCTCGTAAATCCAAATCAGATTTACTCACTGAGACTCTCTAATGTTGAACGTATTCAATTTCAATAACATCATTCAACTAATGAAATGAATTCCAGTCTTACAGTCTCCAAATTTCTTCTTTTCTTCTTTATCACATTTTTTTTAGAATTTATACCCATGGCAACAAAATAAAGAAGAAAAGGACCAGGTAGACTGCAAGAAAGAAATTTTACCAAAAGAAAACATTATTACTTAAATACTTAAGATTACAGATTAAGGAAAAGAAAATCTTTAAAATTTAACACAGAAACTAAATACAAAAGAATTAGTATTTTTTACACCTATACAGGAGGCAATGCCCATAGTGTTGCTGTTTTATCCGCACTCGTACTGAGGAAGGAAAACTCTGTCGGATGCCAACGACCAGATATCGCTTTGTCTTGATGCTGGGCGACAACCACGCTCGGCAACGCTTGGGTCAAATCACCTGCACAAAAATAAAACAAAATGGTCCTGTGAAATTGAAAATACTTTTTCTTAAACAGTCCTGTGAAATTTGATTCCTCTTAACATAGTATATAAGTAAAATTAAAAGATTCTGTTGTCAACAAAATAAAGTTTTTAGGAGTAACTTATATCACAAACTGTAGACAGTCCCAATCAAGGCTTTCCATTGATTGGTGGTGTTTGTCATGCCAACTAGAAGCTGAGGGACATTTACCCAACCATGTGTATAACAAACGTGCTATAACTTAGTCACCGTGTCTAATTGAAGTTGTGTTGTAACTAAAATCATATATTTTCATATCAAGGCTAAAGCCGGGTTCCCACGAGGCGTGAAACATGAAAGTGAAGCACACCAGCTAGCTTGCGTTCGTAACCGCTCAAGAAAGAGTCATGAACCGTTCACACAATGTGGTGTTTGTCACGATTCACGACTTGCTCTTTTTGCTTTAGTTCGAATCCAAACATCGACCATGAACGACGTAGTTATTGACAGTTGTGCTGTTATCAGTTCAGTTTTTTGTTCTATCTCAGCAAAAAAAATTTGTAACTTATGAGACACGATGACCAGAAAATGAGGAAAAAGATGCTTTTGGGTTCAAGAATGGATACACCGTAGACAAATGTTGGGAGCAACAAACTTAGTTTAATGTAGAACTAAAAAGTCATTATCCAGATGATTATAAAAACCTTCTGAGAATGATCGAATCTCAATTTGACTACCTCTTACAACGCGTTAAAAATCTCATTTAAAACTCTGACACAAACATGAGGTAAGCAATTAGTGCAAAAACCAAATTGACAGTTACGTTACAGTATTTGACCACGGGTGACTCGTTCAGAAGTATGAAATTTTTGTTTCGTGTACCAAAGAACACAATAAGTAAATTTATTTCGCATCCCTGTGAGTGCTGGCTGAATTTATGCAAATAAGTAAAACAATGTGTTAAATGAACATTGTAACTTTTTTTTATAAATTTTAATTAATATCATTAACACACATTTTCAACTTGATTAAATATATATTTTTTAAAATTATATAGTAGGCAGATAACATGTATCTGTTTACTTTAAATCCATAAATAAGTAGCTGTAGTCTTCATTGCTAGCAGAATAAACACTTTGAGTAGATCTTCTGTCACTTGCTGCCGACAGTCAATTATCACTAGTGGTGTATTCAACTTGTGGACACATGGCATTTGCTATCACATTAGTAATAATTTGCTATAATTTCATAGCTGCTGGTTGTCCTAATCCATGTAACATGGATGCAACATATCTATCAAAATGATCAAAACTATCATCTTTAATTGCAGCAACTTGTGATGCACGATTTGATATTTCCTGCAGTTTGTCAATAGCACTTGACATAAAGCTTATATCACAATCATGAGTAGTTTTTTTATTTTTTGATGCTGCAGACTGTGGTTGATTATTCTTTCTTTTTTTTTTTGTCTCTTCAGTGTACCGATTTTTTATGTACATTGTACCGTAGTTGGCTGAATTTCTTCCAGATGTTTGTTGGCAACCTGACATTCAATTTCTGGTTCTTATTGTTGACTATTTTCTTTAGAGATCATCTGAAATAATTATTAGTAATACTCAATCCTGGGCACTAAAATATAAAATAATGATTTATTGAAACAATTATTTATTTTGTTTCGTTTAATAACTATTTATTGCAAATAAATATTCAATTTAGTATTTAAAATAAGTTTGTACCCAAGAGCCAAAAAATATAATAATAATAATAAATTGAATAATGTTTCAGGTTCCAGTATCATCAGATGATTGGGAAAATATTGAATACGGCTTCAGAACACGATGGAACTTTCCGTAATGCAAAGGGGCTCTAGACGGCAAACATATCGTCATCAGAGCCTCTCCTGGAAGTGGCTCAGACTATTACAATTATAAAAACAGTTACAGTATTGTCTTTATTAGCTTTGGTTGATTCTGATTAATGTTTTCTGTATGTTGATGTCGGAGCTAAAGGAAGAGGATCAGATGGAAGTATTTTTTTAAATAGCTCCTTGTATCAAGCTCTCGAAACAAATTCACTTGCTATACCAACAGATTTTGTAATTGTCGCCGATGACGCGTTTCCTTTAAAAAAAAACCCTACAGTCGAAGTAATATGTCCCCAGAAGAGAGGAATTACAAATATTGAGTATATTAATACCTTTGGCATTCTCATGAGTAAATTTAAATTGTTTGAAAACCCATTTTCATTAACCCTTTGATCCCCACGTGCAGACTTGGGAAAGTTAACCAAAATATTTAACTGATTAAAGTTAAAGTTAAAGCCAGAAAAAAATAACTGATTAAAGTTAAAGTTAATGTCTGAAAAAATTAATTGATTAAAGTTAAAGTTAAAAAAAAATAATTGATTAAAGTTATAAGTTAAAATACAGCACGACATAAGGTTTATCAATACGCACGCGCAAGTATACGGTTCAATTCTTTGATTTATTCTCTACACTTTCTTATAATAATATTTCATTTTTGGGAAAAGATTACATTCCTAAATTTAAATTACTATTCAAACTTTTGTTAGCAGTGTTGTGGTAGGAACATAAAAACTGATGTTTTCAAAATAAGAAATTTGAAATTGATATATATTTTTATACAGTTCTATTTATAACTAAATTACGGAACTTTTTACATTTATGAAAAAAATTACAAAAAATGTTTACTACTTTTTATGTAGGCCTAAAGTTGAACTTTTTCCTTTTGTTACTGAAAATTTTTGTTTCTTGAGCTAATAACTTTGTAAATTTTGCATCAATGATTTTTTTATTTCCATATATGACTTCTTTGAACCTTTCTCTACAAAAAGCTGTGAACACTTTTAGATAGATTGGTTTATAATTACTATATTTTCTAATTTTTGAAAACATTCTTGCACACGCACCGAAATGGCTTGCCGTTGAAAAACATTAACATAGACAGTTGTAGGGAGAATTAATTGAAATTACAATAAAATATTTTGAAAGAAATTAAGTTTTTAGTACTACGTTTTAGATTAGAATATTTTCGCTACTGGTACTGACAGCGAAAGATTGCTTGATGCTTTGACTTGACTAAGTTCTAAAAATAGACAAACTAAAACAATGACAGAGCAAGTAGGGGTGGGTAGAGGTACCGACGGTACCGTTATGAATTATGAGAGCCTTGAGGTCATCTCCCTGGCCTTGAGAGGAGAGTGAGATGACAAACAACGCTCCCATAACTTATGAAATTATCAACTGTAGCCTACACTCCAAACAACTCAGCTTAAATACTAAACCGTTTAATGACTTTTTTTTACAGCGTAAAAGCGAAACCACTGTAATAATGGCATGTATATACCCAAGGGCTAATTGAATGACACTGATGAGTGTGTTGGCGGCGTTGTTTTGTTTTTTTACGTTACGGTTAGCTAATAGCTAGTTCTATCTTTCTTTAGACACCCCACCCCTTCCGGCCGGCCAATAAGCAATAAATAACCCAAACTAAGGAATATTGAATGTTGTCATGTCAGGCCCACCCACCCGGCCGGCATTTCCATTGTGACAAATCTTTCCGGGCATCCGCCAAATTAACTGACGTTAGTTTTAATCGTTAACCAATATTTTAACGATTAAGAGTTAAAAGTTAATCAGTTTTAAAACTAACGATTAAGTTAAAAGTTACCCATATTTTTAACGATTAATTTTAATTGTTAATTTTTTTAATCGTTAATCCCAAGTCTGCCTAGGTGTCACCGATTAATTGTGCGAAAAACCACAGGGTGACGTTATATCGCCACCATAGATCGAACGAGAAACCCCAGGCGACGATATAACGTCACCGTAGGTTTAGTGTTTTTAAACATGTATAAATAAATATTTCACAACTAGCAGCAATTGTATTATGAAGTATATATTATTTCGATTAAATTATTAACAATTTAAAATATTTTCATGTTTGCTAAACATAGTTTAACAAACTAGAAACTTTGCTTACTCTACGGAATTGTCTGACAACACTGCAAGCTCAGCTGCTTGTCACAGTCAATACAGTAGCTTACTCGAGTTTATTCCCGTGGTGTTGTCTAACAAGGTTATCTTTCCTCGTGCTTATTTTATTGTGAGTTTTGGTTTTTGTGAGTGATATTATTTGTTATTGGGATAGTTTTGTTATTTTTAATTACAATAGGACTTATTTTGTATAAAAATGGACGACGAAAATATGATAAATCATCCAAGTGAAGTTGACAGACAATTGTACAACTCTGAACTTTCAGACGATGACTGGTCAGACTTTTCGGCAATGTTTGACAGTGATGATAGTGATATGGACCCAACATATAACCCTGAAATCGATTCATCCATTCTTGGTTGTAATTTATTTACTGACAGGGACTTTATTATTGACCAGCCTTCTTCTTCAACACAAGCAAGCTCTAGGCCTAATCCATTCAAACAACCTCGTCTTCAGGATCGTTTTCGTAGGCAGGTATTGAGTGACAGTTCTGAATTTTCTTCTGCAGAGGAAGAGGAAGATAATGAAATTTGGGAAGGCGTAAATAAAGTAGAAGGCCAAAATGTCACGCACTCAATTGATTTTCATGAGTTACCTGGGCCCACACACTGCCCACCCAATGCAAAAAAGCCTATTGATTTTTTCAATCTTTTTTTACAGAATCTTTGATCAAAATGTTTTTTTTTTAAACTAATAGATATGCAAATCAAACAGTTAGGTCAACAAGGTAGCAATTCTTCCCCTAACAGTTTCATGCGTTCTTGGCTTCCAGTTTCCGTCAGTGAGATTAAATTGTTTATAGCCGTTGTTTTGAATATGGGGCTTATTCGTAAGCCACCTATAAAGTCATACTGGTCCACTAGTAAATGCCAGTCAATACCTTGGTTTGGACAAATGTTTTCTAGAAATAGATTTGAGGCGCTGCTTATTTTTTTTTTCATATTGTAAACAATGAAACGCTACCTGAATCAGGAGAACCTGACTACAACCCTTCACAAAAGTTCCAAGTAATCATTGATCATTGCAACAGATTGTTTAGGTACTATTACACTGGCCATCAACAGCTTTCAGTTGATGAGTCACTCATGCACAAAAAGCCAAACACAATTAATGCAATGCATGCCAAACAAGCCAAACCAAATTATCATTATCTTATAAATAAGTATTATTTGATAATTGATTGTCACCTGACACTAAAAGATTATATTAAGTTTCTTCTTCACAAAGGAAAACCTAAAATTCACTTTCTAACCTACAGTTTAATCAAACAGTAACGTACAGATCAATACAAATGATGAATGTAGGAAACTAAATTTGCTGAAAATTATAATAAAATATGAGTGTATTTAACAAAAGATAAATTATCACTTATCACTACATAACATAAATACAAAACTATAAGCCAAGCCACGCTCAAGAAAAAGCAACATATTAAACTAAAGTTTATTACTCATGATTTGTTTAGTAAAGAGTTAATAGATTTTTCCAAAATATTGATACTTGATGTTGTTATAATATTAGACGATGGCAGATCGCAGCACTAATCAAGTGCATCTAATTCTTCCGACGTGTTGGTGCAACAATACCAATGTGAATTTTTATTTGGTGGAGGAGTTTATCAGCCAACAGTTCTGCTAAGGTTATCTTAAGTAAAGGTGCTATAACTGGAAGTTTTTTTAGAGTAATACCTTTTCATAGTTATAATGCTGCTAAAGCTTCGGAAAAAATTTAAGTCATAATTTTTAATACTTAGATGCGCTTTGTGTTGTGTGATTTCTTTACATTCATGATTTTTAATAGTAATTTGGTTTGCGCCATTTAATTAATCATAATTATTGTTTTCCGATTTTGTCTGTAAGTTTGACGTGTCTTATACAACCTATGTTATTTCAAAAATTAATAAAATACAAAATTACTGAGGTGTACCAACAACCAAGGCTGCTTAGAGTCAAACGCCTAAACAACTGCAGCTTAAAATCAGATATGACATCACACAAGTGTCGCTAGGCTACATTAAATAATTAATATAATTATTTTAATTGAAAATATTTTTAGAAACTGTAAAGATACCTACGAAAAAGAAGTGTAGGCATGAAATGAAAATCAGACAAACATAAGAGCTTATTATTTTAAACTATGCATGTTACAAGGGTTTCCACGTTGGGTCGCCGGAATACTATCCCCCGGAAAACTACCCCCCCAAGCAGGTTCCTACGTCATTTTGACGTCAGAGATCGGGGGGGGGGGGCAGTTTTCCAGTCACGCACACTCAAGTTTCGATATAATTAGAATAAAAAAAAACTAGAGGACTAACCTAAACTGTTTAGTCACAGTATGTTGCCGATAACAGTATAATTGTAGGAACCTGCTTGGGGGGGGTAGTTTTCCGGGGGGTAGTATTCCGGTGACCCGCTTTTGCTAGGGGGGGGGGGGGGGTAGTATTCTTCCAGTCGCGGACACGGCTCTCATATTGGTTAGTTGGCAGATTTCATGACGTCACGTTTCACCTGGGGGGGGTAGTTTTCCGGGGGGGGGGTAGTATTCCGCATCCCCTCCACGTTGGGGTGTGTATTAGTTTATAATAACTTTAATAAATTACTGTTCTTTTATACAAAACAATATTTTTCCCTACAACATACCTTGTAAATCCGTAAGTACAAGTCTGTTGTCATAACCAGCTGTGAGCAGATAGTAAGCACTTGGAGAGAAACGTATTGACCTGACATCGGAAGTATGGGGCTTGAAGGATTGTAAACTTCTTCCTCCTCTGACATCATACAGGACGCAGGATGAGTCCTCGTGACCAGAGACAAGGAGACGTCCTGATGGTTCCACACAGACTGCTGCGACAGGAGAACCTTGCTGGAAACAAAGTTAATAAAGTTGAAGGAAGTGTAGTGTTGTGACGTTATCACAAACAAATTATATAAAACAATTTCCTCATAGTGGTTTTAGAAATTTTTCATGTACTTTTGATTGACGTTTGTTCAAAAACCAACAAACAGATTATTAGCTATTTCATACAATCAACTTAATATAATAATAATGTTTTCTTATTTAGATTTTTGTTATTCTTCATTCCTCATTTAAGTAAATGAAAAGTAAGCTATAGAAAACATGACATGGTTTGTCTCGGTTGTAATGTCTTTGTATTTTAATATGTTACTTTAACACAAATAAGTTTAAAAAAGGAGCACAGGAAATTTCCAATTCAACTAAAAAGCAAACACCGTTTACAAAGAAATAATCAAAACAGTTGCAATAAGTGGATTTGGGGATAATTTAATTCCATCTGATGGCAACACTGGGATTTCAAAAAAGATCACACATAACCTGACCAAAGCATGTGAAGGCAGTCTTCAAAGAATTTTTTTACCATTAAAATGAATCCAATAAAACAATAAAATGTATTATTTAACCCCTTGAGACCGGTTTGAGACAAAATATTATGTCACCCACATAGTGCACAGAAACTGCTGCTGAGGTATTATTGCCCGACAGCAATATTGTCCAATTGTATTTTAATTTTTGTTTTAACATTCGTTCTTGAATATAGAACAATATTTAGCTTCATTTTCAGTCACTAGAACATTTTAATAGTTTTTGTGGGCATTCTAAAATTGATATATATATATCGATAAATTCATGTGTTTGACCCATGTTGATAGAAAGGAAAGGTTACTCTTTGAATGATGTTACCATTTTAATCCTTATAATTACAGTAGACTCTCAAAAATTCAGACTAATGGGGCGGATGGCCGATCCGGATTCCAAAAAAATCAAGATTTCCCAGAATCGGGCATAAGTTGGCCGTGCGGCCGATAAGAACGATGGAAAGCCGCACATAGTATCGCCGCCGTGTCGTGCCGATACCCAACGATACTCTAACACTCTGGCACATCAACTTAGGGTACTGTAATGTACATAATACAGTACTGGACTGCAATTAAGTAAAATAGAGAAATGAAAAAATTTAGTTTGTGAACAGTATTGCACGGTTTTAATAAAAAAATCAACATTACTGTTCCAAACACTTTAAATAACCATAAGAAACACAGTAGTACGTAAAAACAACACTACAAGTTGGAAATTTATTTATAAAACATAAGTAATGAAAATTTATTTCTAGAGATTTATTGCAGTAAACTAAAAAAAGAAAATACAACTAACGTAAATAACACATCCGCACGGTAACTTCCACTGCCTTGTAAATCATAAACGACGTCAATTTTGTTGAAACATGGTGCGTCCTAAGGTACAAAATACATATCATTTATGTTATGCGGAGTCATCACGTAGGTTTTACCAATTTTTTATAAAAGAAAAAATATTTCCAATTAGCGGTCCGGATTTTCGAGATCTGGATTTATGAGAGTCTACTGTACAATGAGTCTTCTTTGTTTGTTATAAAGTTATATTTGTTTTTAGTAAATAAGTGGAAGTTAATTTTTTTTAAATTAAAGTTATAGGGTCTATTGTTTTTATAGCAATTAGTTTGTTTTCTTAGTGTTTACGTTTTTCCAAATTAATTGTGTGTTGCTAGGTTAGCTTAGGCCTAAAATTTTTTGCCTAAAACTCTCAATTTGGTAGGAAAGGTCAGGTTACTAAAACAGTATTTTGACCGTAGTATTATTGCAACAGCATTGTTTTAAGGTCATAATTAGCACAATAGAATAAAAAGTATTAGAATAAAATGTAATTTTGGTGGAAGAAACTGGTAAGAAGTTAACTAAATAAACTGAAGAATGATTAGTAGCGCAAAAGGTCTGCCATCGTCTACATTTTACCATAACGATATTAATAAAAACAATTCATCAACACTTATACTCAGTGTACCGATAACTTGGCAAAAATACATTACAATACATTTATGGTGGGGAGCAGAGAATAGATGGTAAAGTTTGGGTTTGTGGGTCCCTCCTCCTCAAGAGTTTCTGAACTCCATAGGATCAACTTTGCCATTTAAACACTATTCACCTGCAAATGAAGATGAGGAACTTGGTGGTCACCAGACCTGTAGTTAGTTTTGGCAAATGTAATGGAATAATGAAGCTTGCTGTTTCAGGACAAATATAAAAACATGAAAAAATTTTGGAAAAAATTTTAAAATCATCAACTTAGTATTGAAAGAAGACATTCTTTCAAATAAAAACAATGATATTTAAATTACTGTTTGATAGTTCTTTGAGGTAAATATTAATGGTATAACACAATAGCGCTTTTCTTTGTTAACACTTAACTTTGTCATAATATTATGTTAAACATTTTATATTTTATTATAAAACTGAATTTATACTCGATACTGTATAATATTTGGTGATTAAGCCTGCCGTCAGTTGTGGTTGACGATAAACGGTTTTTGATCGATGGGAGCTCACCAAATACTCTTTCTTATCAGATGCTAGTTACTGGAGCCACTATGAGAAGATAAAAAGCCATACAGATTTGAGGAAAGATAAACTCAAATCCTTTTTTGTAAATCATGTTTAGAAATTCTAGGGCTGATAAAATATGACCACTTGCACAAAATTTTGACACTTTTTGAATTTTATAAACGTATCTTTTAGTTCATCTTTTTTTGTAAATGTGAAGGATAAGCAGACACAAGTTCTTCAGCTTGTTCTTGTATTTGTTTTTCACAAAAAAATGTATTCTGTTGATGTTGTGGGGTTATAGATAAAATCATATAGGATGGCGCGTAGGGCGGGTAGTGCGAGTGAGACAGAGTACCTATCCCACCACACTTCCCCTCCTAAGTTTAGGCGGGGCATGTACAGTCAACCATAGTTACTTTATGATACTGAGACATTTTAAATAAAATATGTACTAAACACGCTTAAAATACGATTTAAATTAAAGGCTATTTTATTACTTATAAAGTAGTTTGTTATAAATTTACTGTCCAACTCTTTAATTAGTTTCTTATGAATTTAGTATAGATATAAAAAAAAAGAAAAAAAACAATATATTTACATTACATTAAATAATTAACTGTCCCGCTCTTCAATTCAGTTAATTATTATAAATTAACTATAAATAAAATATGTAGATATCAACTAATTTTCTACAACTTTGCCGCTGGAAGTTTCTTTATACCCTAAAAATAAAAAAAGTTTAAGCTTTACTACTTTTTCATGTCCCGATTTAAAAAATCTAAGTATTTGTTATTGTATAAATTCTGAACATTTACTAAACTGGAAGATATTTATACTGTTAGTTGCAACATATCACGCAGATTACAAATATATAAAATTTGTCCTATTTAAATAATCCTAGTACTGTGCAGAAGCTTGTAATTGAAAGCGCGTCCAATGCTAAAAATTGCTCGGCTGCCCTCTAATCAATGGATTTGACACAGACTGTATTTTTCTTACAAAACGACAAAGACTGGTGTTGGAGGGAGAAGGACATTACTGCTTCTGCACAAACCACGCGCCATCCTAAATGCTTCTACCTATACCATCTTTTTTGTACCAATAAAGTCATTTACAGTCACTCTTACTGTATAGTAACTACTGTAGTAATTTTTATTTCTATGATACATTTTAATTTCTAAATGAGCCAGTCCCTGGTACTGAATGATGAACAATTTTACTTTTCAAGTATTTTGGTTTTGTAATTAATCATCGATTACTTTAGATTTTACTTAGCACTAGGTGTAAGTTATCCCTTTAGCGCCATCCTCTGACCGACCCTGGATTTAAACACAATATCACATTACAATTCATGAGAACATAACTTTGTGCAGTGTTTTCGGGAATAGGTTCTTGAATAATATTTATAAGAATGTCTTAAATGACAATTAAAAAATATATATATATATATTTGATGTTATTGACAAAAACCTTCTCAAACAAACCCCACAAGACAGAATCATAAATATACTGCTTTACACTCGAAGTGGATCAGTAAAAATTCAGCTTAAAAATATTTTTTAGGTTTGTATTGTAGTTTAAACCCAATACAGTTTAAGGGTTAGTATCACGTAGACTGAGGTCTCTTGAAAGCAAAACAAAGTAAAAGTACACCTCTGTCACTTGCCTTGTGAAAGAATTAAGGTAGTTGAACTTTGAGCCAGTTTTGGGCCATTTCTTATATCTAACTAATAACGGGATAGAGTCAGGAGCGGATACAGGGGAGGGGTCATGCTGACCCCCCCCCCTCCAAAACATTTTTTAAGGCCTGATTTATATGTTTTTATTTAAACCTACAAGCATCAAACAACACTATAGTGTCATCTCAGTGCGCCGAACAAGTGGCAGATGGCACTATTGTAACGTCTGATTGTACTGAATATTTCACCCACTAAAAATAATCCGATTTCAATAAAACAAAAACCATTGGAAGGAAATGTTTAAAATATTTATTTTTGTATTTACAAATTCGTTCTAAAACATATATTTTTACATTTGTAATCATCTTTTTTAAATTGTAGTTATCTAAACAGCTGACACCGCACGAGAAAACACAAAGAAATGAAACAAAACTTGTCACTTTTCTAAGGCTCATAATCATGAGACAGACTTGTTTTGAAAAGAATATAAGGGCACCTTTAGACTTGTCAAGATTTGAGCTTTCTAACTGTGCCTTTCAATCATTCATCACTTTTATAGTTTCTTATAAATAAAGTTTTCTGTAAGCGTTTATGATTGGACAGTTTTTCAACCAAAAAGCAAGCATAATTTGTAATCGATATATCTAGTTCAAATCGCTATTTGTACATTGATGTTTGTATGGATTTTAGTGTAAATTCTTTATTTTCGTTTGATATAAGGTAAACCTGATTTAGTGTTTATAGCTATATATAGTTTTTGTCCATGAAATATGTACAACTGCGCAGAGTATCTTAGAACATTGTCTTACGGAGCACGCCGTCTAGAACT
>JAGFPH010015486.1:0-21132 GCA_018207615.1 Philaenus spumarius | reverse complement strand
AAATTATTGCGTCTTTGTTTTGTATACATGTATGATGTCTATTACATTTTTCATTCTACCAGGTTATTTTCTTGTCTGCATTGGCAATGTATGTTACACATAGTTTAGTAGTTACAACTTTGAAAATATTTGAATTGATTCTTTTCGCTCGCAGCATACAAACTCGGCCGTCAGCCTCGGATTAGAAGATGCCCCCACAGTAAAATCTACCACGTGGATATGAACCAGGTACTTTTATGGTATTTTATGTTTTGATCGATTTTGGGGGAACCAAACGAGCTATTAGGTCGTTTAAAAAAAAAAAATGTGTAGACTAACATACTACATTTAATTTTTTAGATAAAACTTTAAAAAAGTTTAATTCTCGTACAAAAAATTTCAAAAAATAGGTATTTCCGGTTGCTGGAGTTTTTTGGCTCCGAGGGATGTAGACAACCAATGTGTGTACCAAATTTGGGCTAAATTGGACTTTAAATGCGGGCACTAGAAAGTGAACACACACATATATATATACAATTTTTAATGACACCACAAAACGTGTTCTGGGGACCATGATCGGTGCTCATTTACTACTCCTGACCTAAGGTCTTACCAAAAGAGTCACTGCAATAGCTCACTTTTCCTATGGAAATTCACTAATAAACTTCAAATAACTTAAAACAGGATTTCACTTGTTAATCTATTTAACACTAAGTTTAACATTTTTTTTAAATATATTAGTCTCCTGTCGATTTTGCATTTTTCCAATATAATTTAAATATTTCACTAGAACCTTAATAATTTTTTTTAAACAATAGAGTTATTACAAATGATTACACATTGTTATTCATAAAAAATTGTCTCTCACCAAAAGTTATGAAATTGCGACATTTATACATTATTTTCTTAGAATCTATGATAAATAATATTTTAGAAGTAACCCACTAAAATGTAGACTTTTAAGTTTTAAAAATACTTTTAATATAGGTCTACAGTTAACTTACCTTTCACAAATTTTATTTTTTGAAAATAAGTGAGATCTTAACTTTTGTAAGTAATCCCTAGACATTCGCGGGCTTGGTATTCTCGTTTTGATTAATCACTGTCGCTACAAAAAGAAAAAATACTGTAATAAATAGCAATAATGTACATGAAAAATTCGTAAATTACAGAGTATGTACTGTAATACCATGACGGCGAAATACTTTTGTTTATACCACGATTTCCCTACCTCTGCGTAATGAGACTTGTGGAAATGAAGGTCAATGGCGTACTGTACTGTACAAGTTAGTGTACAGCAAGTCAAATTAATTTAAAAGTTATTCAAATTTTTCGATTAGCAAAAGAATTAGCTACGAAAGTATCCAAAATCGATCCTTCTCTCCAACAGAACGGTCAGTGAAATTCAGTCGAGCACTTGACATGACATAGCGCCGTACAACAAAGAGCGAAAAGAACTAGAACTAAATAAAAAAAATCAAAGATTACAAGTTGTTTAGTTTTATTTTAGTAATAATTGTAGTATTTATAGATTTCACAGTAATAAATATTTCCAGAGTGGACTGTACCTTAGATATTAGTGAACTGTGTTGATGATTAGGCTATATATAAGTGTTATGAAACTGAAATTATAATTCCGGGGGAGTAAACAGGATACTTTCTACAAAAATAAAGTACATAATGTTTTAACAATTTTTATATGTTGCGATATAACCTCCCTTCTCCCATAAAGCTTTGGTTTGCGCTATTCACAGCAATATTTCGGAATCCCGCGAATAGCGAGGGATTGATGTACATTCTTTTCAGGATTGTTTATATTTTTGTTAATTCAGATAGCTTTCGGATTCAATTACTCTGAACTAATGAGGTTGTACTTTATAATTATTAAGAGAGACTTTTAGAGGAACCACTATAAAGTTAATAATATTTTTATTTTCATTTTCAGAATATCTTCAGACTTCTTAGTGAATGGTCTGTATAAATTTATCTTTTTATTGTATTAAAATAAAATTATGAAATTAATATTATTATACTTTTTACTATAGGTATACAACAACCCTCCATGCTACCTCCATTCACATATTTTACAATTAATATTGTGTAGGATTAACTGTGGTAAGATACTTATACATAAATATCATAAGATACGATTGTAAATAATATTAAATTTGTAAATAAAATTATTAATGTTACAATATACCAGGAGTTAAAATAAAGATTAAATAAAAACAGCTTCACTTAGACCTACTCACAATATCAAAACTAACCTAAAAACTATATAAATAATTTTGTTTCAAAGTATGAAATCAGCTGTTATTGGAAATATTGGATCACAGGCAAGTGCAGGAGTTTATAGGAGGGCCAAATTATAACACCAGTGGGCTGGGGGTTCGTAATTCCTAATAACCCCTCAGATAAAAAAGGTTTTGAAAATTCAGGGAAACTAGAGGCAAAATGGTGAGGTGTAAGCCGTCAGAGTGACAATTTCACGTCTGTAGCCTACAAACACTCGAAAACTCAAAAAATGAATAAAACAACTGCATTTTTAAAGTTGAATAAAACAATATAATGAAATCATTTGTTGCGGAGTGAAAACGGCTTGCTGTCAAAAAGTAAAAGTTGTGAATAAAGTAAGGTCAAGGAGTAAAGGAAAAAATATTTTACTATATTAGGTTAGAAATCTTTTAATTGAACAGAGCAAGTTTATAAAGTCATTCTACGTGAAAAAGGACAAGTCTTCTTTCCAATGTACATGGAACGAAGAAGTCAACATGCAATGTACGTACAGTGGCATCTGTTTACTGTCCCTCTTTAAATGTAAAGATTCAACTTTATCTAAGCAGAAATTAATATGACAACTACAAAGCTGAATTAGAATTCTTAAGCAGCACACAATGTAATGAAGTTGTTATATTAACAGATTCTCAATCGTCAATATATGTGAAGATGGGAGTTATGATTTGTTATCTTTCAACGTCAACAAATGTTCCACTTTATTTCTAAATAAACGGTACCAGAAACTGGCACATACTTTCTCACAAACATATTTAAATTATTAAACAGATTCACTGTGACTTCATAATTGTAGGTGGGGTAGGAGAGGTGATTTATTAAAGTAGGAGATTAACTAATAAATATTATTATTATCTAGAGAGAAAACTATTCGATCGATTTCGAAAAAAATTGCACCAAACATGTCAATTAGGCCTGTATAGATGCATGAAAAAAGGTTTTGAAAATTTTTGAAAAACAACCCCCTTTATGGTCAAAACAACCCCAAAAATCAGTTATTATTATTACAGTAAGACCTTGATAATCCGGCAGACTCGATAGTTCGGCATCAATCATCTTGAAAATTTGCACTTATTAAAAATAGCAGTTTTTGTAATTATTGAGTGATTTAAGCCCGGTCTACACTGTCTGTTGGCTCCGCATCCGTTAAAAACAGTGTGTAAAAATCTACTGCTCAATAAACTTGTCCAAAACAAACATTTCAATCAAAATTTCTCCTAAAAATCGAACCGATTCAAAACAATGTGCTCTCGTTATCCTTTAAAAACGTTGAAGGGACCGTTTAACATTTTCGTTGCTGACAGTATTTTGTTGAAAGTATTCCACTTAATGAAGATTATTTGAACAAATTGAGTCTTTGGAAAAAGATACATTGAATTTCTTGTAAATAGTTGTTCGATTTAAAACCGCTTTCAGGGTATCTTCTAGTTCCCAGAAATAAAAATCAGTGACTTTTAGGGTAAAAATTAAAAAATAGAGTTTCTATATACAAAGTCTTTATTCTGTAAAACTTAAAATCACTTATGACTTATGTCTACTTCTCTTAGTAATACATCCAACTAGTGATACACGAATGCGTGATGTTTTCGTCGATTGTCTCGATTGTTCAAACATCTCGAGCATCACTACGCCGCGACTTGTCTGCTCCACTGTTCCCTACTACGCCCATA
Organism: Philaenus spumarius; assembly: GCA_018207615.1. NCBI lineage: Eukaryota > Metazoa > Arthropoda > Insecta > Hemiptera > Aphrophoridae > Philaenus > Philaenus spumarius. The sequence continues at coordinate 17,191 of JAGFPH010015486.1, read as the reverse complement.
CTCCCCCTAATCGAACGCTGTTCCTGTTTATATTCATGTTTCGGCAAAAAAGACATTGAAACAACATAAAACACATAATTACTCCGCTTCATAAATGCTCAAAATTATTTTAAAGGCTAGATATGTCTTATAAAAAACTAATCAGGTTATTATAGGAAAAATATTTCATCATCTTGAAGCCTGGGGCTATGATCGCAATTATAATATCAGCGTGACACTCGCACGATAGTATACGGAACCTTCTTTTTTATATTTGTTACAATCCAGTGCTCAAAAAGCTTATATTATAAATATTTTATGTACAAAATGATTTTGTTTTAGGCTTTTAAAATTTATTAGTTAGCGGCAATCTCTCTACGCAGTTAATGTTACGTAGTTTGAACGTGTAATTTACGTGTTCATATACAGTACATGTGCGTTTATTTATAGTTTATTCCCTGTCTAAACCATTTTAAAGGAAGACCTTGATAATCCGGCATATTCGATAATCCGCCATCACCGGATCCTCGAGCGTGCCGGATTATCGAGGTCTTACTGTATTAGCTAAACGAGAATTTTTAGAAAGATGCGGTTTTATGCATTTGGTAGGGTACATTAAAGGCTTCAAATAAGCCAAAACGTTAGAGCTGTTTTTTTATAAAAAAATAATAACTGATTTTTTGGGGGGGGTTTGCCAAAAAGAGGGTTGTTTTTCAAAAAATTTCAAAACCGTTTTTCGTGCATCTATACAGGTCTACTTGACATGTCTGGTGCAAATTTGTTTGAAATCGATCGAATAGTTTTCGCTCTAGCTTTGTATACATACAGACATACATACAGACAGACATTTTGTAAAAACCATTTTTTTTAACTCCCAAAACGTATTTTTTCACAAAAATCTCTACATTGATTTTTTTTGCGATCATTATAATTTTTCTATACTATAATAGTATAGTGAGAAAGTAAAATTTAATTCTAATATTTTTAACTAAGGCTTAAAAACACATTTGATGATGTTGAGGTAGCAAATAAAACAAAATTAATAATAATACAAAATTTATTATACAAATATTTCTGATGAAGTAAACAAATTACATATTTAATTTAGCATTTAATCTACATTCAGGAAAAAAACAATTTGGTTTAAATTAAATTAACTGCCTTAGTTTTCTTTTGCTTTTTATCTGATTTTTAAATTAATACAAAATAGTATGGTTAGCTTGATTAACTTAGTTCTAAACCTACAAGTCACATTATTTTATTAGTTGAACCGGTCTTACTATAGTTACTTATTTTATTAATTTAACAAATAACCGGGTATTGGAAAACCATGTTAGAATAAATTAAAACCACAGAACATTAAATCTAACACGAATAGTTAAAAATGAAACCCCTTTTAAGTGACATATTTTGGTAAAAGCAGAGTCGGCTTAATACAACAGTTAAATTTACTAGATAATTTTCCAATCAAAAGAAAATTAAATTACAGCCACTTTAATAAGTGTATTCAAACTGAAGTGATTGTTAAGTTCCAGAACCTAAGTAGAACACCAACACAAGGCCTTTCTATAAATCTGTTAGTTCTATGTAACATTATTACCTTTATTCAATCTCAGTAGTAAAATTATAATTATTTTACTACTGCATATATTTAATTTTGCAAATCGTAATGATGATACTATTTGCTAAAAAATTGACAACTTTCTATTTTGTAATAGGCTTGTAAATATTTAGCTCTTACCAACCTCTAATAAAATGATTTGTTACTTTTATCCAAATCCAAGAGTATAACTTTGAGAACATAATCTTTAAATAAATTAAAAATTACTTAGTAAGTAGGTAAAAACATATCTCATGTAATTAACAAAAAAGTGGTTGATGTTCCCGATTCAGTTATAAGAAAGTACAAAGAAGATTAACAGAATACCACCAACATAAGTAAAACTTCAGATCTTAAATCCCACTGCCTGCTTAAAGGTTAAGAATTCACAGTGTTATACTCTTGCTCTTATTTAGTTCTTTTAACTCTTTTTTTCCTTTATTTAGTTCTAGAATGTGGTACAATATTTTTTCCGTGTAATTTTACCCAGATGTTTCAATCTTTTTGTTACTTTAAAACCCATGACTTTCCCAACAAATTTTTATGGAGATTATATATAGACTCTTCCAAAGATTCAATTACTACAGGTTCAACAAATGAAACACCAGAATTTGACTACAAGGAAAGTGCTATAGCTAGCGGACTCGTACATTGATCACTAGAAATAATAGATTGCAGTTGATGAAATGTTCATGCAAAGATGCTGTGATTATGTTTTTAAGAAACTAATCAAACACAAAAAGAGCTAAGATTTGTCTAAATATGGTATTTAGTTTACACATTTAGAATTAGGTTACTAATCGGTTAGTTTTGTGTAAGTTTATAATTGATAAATATGTGAAATTATTATATTATAGAAATCATTTCTTTAATGCTTCATTGTTATGGAAGTAAATAATAATAAAATTCCTGATCTGGGCGAGTAATTAATTGTACTGGCTATACACTTGTACTTATTATCCTTTGTTATCTGATAGGTAAAAGAGTATTTAAGTCATTTTCGTTGTCCAATCAGAGTTCTGGTTGAGTTTGGGTCTGCTGTAGTAAAAGTCTGCTTTTAGTTTCAAGTTACAGTAGTTCAATATGTAGTATATTTATAAACTTTTCTTTGTTTAAATAAATCTGACCTAACATTTTTCTTTGCGATAGTTAATGCTAAAAATACATTTACAAATATGAGTACACAACATGTTCAAAATTAGATTCAACGAAGGTACTTCTTTACAATTTATGGAAAAATAAACTGTTTTCTAACTTACTTAACATTCAATTTAGCAACATTTATGCTGGGAAAATATTAAAAAGCTTAGAAAAGTGCAAATGAAATATATAGAATATGAGGTTTTCAACTTTATAATCATTTACTTTTATTTATAACTATAGTTGAAATAATAGTAGATAACTGAAGTACATGGCAAATGTTATCATGTTTACAAGTTTAATGCCTAAAAATGATATTTTGTTAGTAAAGCATATATGCTAATTTAATAGCATGGTTTTATGAGATTTATTTAATAAAATAAAATTTGCTAGTTTGTCTGTGTAACATACTACTTATATATTAGGTTTGGTTTTATATATGTTTTATTTGAAGTCACTCGTTCTTACTAAAATGATTAATGTGTACATTAGAAAAACGGCCTAGTGTAGATATAGGTAACACATTTTCCCATTTCCCTTATTTACAATACTTCAGTTCCTGAGTATTCAAATTGAATGTTAAGTGAGTTGGGATACTGTTAAGTTTTGCCAGAAATTATTTATCTTTTTCCGGACTTAGAAATGCGATTGAGATATTAATACGATAACTATAAGATACAAAAATATTTTGAAAATGTAGAACAATTATTTACAAGAAAAATCACAGCAATCAGTAACAAACAATAGATCAGCAAAGAACATTAAAGTTTGCTGCAGAAGGCAACTAGAAAATAAGAAAATACAAAAGATTCTGTCAATTATATACACAACTTTGTTCAAATTGCAAAAGTAATCTACAAAAATAGAATCTTAATTTTTTTGGTTCCATTTTGCAGACTTACAATTTTAATACATCTTTAACTTTGGTTTAATATTTTAAGCTACGAGTATACATACAACTATTGCACACGTAGATTCTAACTATATATTAAATTAAATAATATTAGACTTATTAACTTCGTTTAGGTTTATATTATTATGTATAAACGTTATAGTAAAAATACTTCTTACCATTAGAGAGTGTACAAAGATACATAGTAAAAGATTTAAAACTATCTGACATTATCTTTAAACCATTAGGCTTGACTCCATAAGTAATAATAATTACAATTAACCTTACTCATATACAATACCAGCAGGTGGAGTGAGCAATACTTTTTGTATCAGCTAATTGGTTTAACATTGGATTACAAGCTATAATAATATATTGATCATGGTAAGGTCAAATCAAAATTATAATTCCTCCATTACAGTTGTAGTGTGTATGCATTTAAATATATTTATATAGTTCTTTGTTTACATAAAATTACACTTTTAAAATGTATACACTATTTAGACTGCAATATTTTACAACTTAAATTATATATAGGCCTAATACATTTTGATCTCAGTAGTTTTCTTCAAGAAAAATTATAGTTATTAATTAGGCCTATTATTGTACTGAATTTGGGTTAGATTAAGCTGTTTAAGTTAATATGATTTGTTTTATTTTTAATCTTAATATTTAATTGATCAAATATTAGAAAGTTCTTAATCTTTTACTGCTACATTTTTAATCTGTTAGGGATTACAAGTCTGTCAATTTAAACATCAATATTATATATGTATATATATATAGTGTATAAGTGCAATAAAATCTTTTAAAGATGTATATAACAAAAACACGAGGCAACTTTAATAATTGTATAGGCCTACTATATAACTGGTTTATTTTACAACAGCCATTTGTTGTAACAAATAAAACAAAAATGCATTTGTCATAACAATTGAAACAAAACATTTTTCACACAAGTGTGATAGAAATCTAAAACATGAGACTGAAAACTTAAGAGCAATCTTAACTTTTGTAAATCAATAAAAAACACAACATTTTAAAACAACTATTTTATGATATTAAAAGTAAATAATGAAAATTTGTTAATGGCTGCTCTAAAGGCTGAATGTTTTGATAGCACTCTACAAATTTTTTGCAGCAAATATAATTCTAACATTGATGTTATGTATTATCTTCTAATACTAGATACTTAACTATCAGGTCATTCTCGTAAATCCAAATCAGATTTACTCACTGAGACTCTCTAATGTTGAACGTATTCAATTTCAATAACATCATTCAACTAATGAAATGAATTCCAGTCTTACAGTCTCCAAATTTCTTCTTTTCTTCTTTATCACATTTTTTTTAGAATTTATACCCATGGCAACAAAATAAAGAAGAAAAGGACCAGGTAGACTGCAAGAAAGAAATTTTACCAAAAGAAAACATTATTACTTAAATACTTAAGATTACAGATTAAGGAAAAGAAAATCTTTAAAATTTAACACAGAAACTAAATACAAAAGAATTAGTATTTTTTACACCTATACAGGAGGCAATGCCCATAGTGTTGCTGTTTTATCCGCACTCGTACTGAGGAAGGAAAACTCTGTCGGATGCCAACGACCAGATATCGCTTTGTCTTGATGCTGGGCGACAACCACGCTCGGCAACGCTTGGGTCAAATCACCTGCACAAAAATAAAACAAAATGGTCCTGTGAAATTGAAAATACTTTTTCTTAAACAGTCCTGTGAAATTTGATTCCTCTTAACATAGTATATAAGTAAAATTAAAAGATTCTGTTGTCAACAAAATAAAGTTTTTAGGAGTAACTTATATCACAAACTGTAGACAGTCCCAATCAAGGCTTTCCATTGATTGGTGGTGTTTGTCATGCCAACTAGAAGCTGAGGGACATTTACCCAACCATGTGTATAACAAACGTGCTATAACTTAGTCACCGTGTCTAATTGAAGTTGTGTTGTAACTAAAATCATATATTTTCATATCAAGGCTAAAGCCGGGTTCCCACGAGGCGTGAAACATGAAAGTGAAGCACACCAGCTAGCTTGCGTTCGTAACCGCTCAAGAAAGAGTCATGAACCGTTCACACAATGTGGTGTTTGTCACGATTCACGACTTGCTCTTTTTGCTTTAGTTCGAATCCAAACATCGACCATGAACGACGTAGTTATTGACAGTTGTGCTGTTATCAGTTCAGTTTTTTGTTCTATCTCAGCAAAAAAAATTTGTAACTTATGAGACACGATGACCAGAAAATGAGGAAAAAGATGCTTTTGGGTTCAAGAATGGATACACCGTAGACAAATGTTGGGAGCAACAAACTTAGTTTAATGTAGAACTAAAAAGTCATTATCCAGATGATTATAAAAACCTTCTGAGAATGATCGAATCTCAATTTGACTACCTCTTACAACGCGTTAAAAATCTCATTTAAAACTCTGACACAAACATGAGGTAAGCAATTAGTGCAAAAACCAAATTGACAGTTACGTTACAGTATTTGACCACGGGTGACTCGTTCAGAAGTATGAAATTTTTGTTTCGTGTACCAAAGAACACAATAAGTAAATTTATTTCGCATCCCTGTGAGTGCTGGCTGAATTTATGCAAATAAGTAAAACAATGTGTTAAATGAACATTGTAACTTTTTTTTATAAATTTTAATTAATATCATTAACACACATTTTCAACTTGATTAAATATATATTTTTTAAAATTATATAGTAGGCAGATAACATGTATCTGTTTACTTTAAATCCATAAATAAGTAGCTGTAGTCTTCATTGCTAGCAGAATAAACACTTTGAGTAGATCTTCTGTCACTTGCTGCCGACAGTCAATTATCACTAGTGGTGTATTCAACTTGTGGACACATGGCATTTGCTATCACATTAGTAATAATTTGCTATAATTTCATAGCTGCTGGTTGTCCTAATCCATGTAACATGGATGCAACATATCTATCAAAATGATCAAAACTATCATCTTTAATTGCAGCAACTTGTGATGCACGATTTGATATTTCCTGCAGTTTGTCAATAGCACTTGACATAAAGCTTATATCACAATCATGAGTAGTTTTTTTATTTTTTGATGCTGCAGACTGTGGTTGATTATTCTTTCTTTTTTTTTTTGTCTCTTCAGTGTACCGATTTTTTATGTACATTGTACCGTAGTTGGCTGAATTTCTTCCAGATGTTTGTTGGCAACCTGACATTCAATTTCTGGTTCTTATTGTTGACTATTTTCTTTAGAGATCATCTGAAATAATTATTAGTAATACTCAATCCTGGGCACTAAAATATAAAATAATGATTTATTGAAACAATTATTTATTTTGTTTCGTTTAATAACTATTTATTGCAAATAAATATTCAATTTAGTATTTAAAATAAGTTTGTACCCAAGAGCCAAAAAATATAATAATAATAATAAATTGAATAATGTTTCAGGTTCCAGTATCATCAGATGATTGGGAAAATATTGAATACGGCTTCAGAACACGATGGAACTTTCCGTAATGCAAAGGGGCTCTAGACGGCAAACATATCGTCATCAGAGCCTCTCCTGGAAGTGGCTCAGACTATTACAATTATAAAAACAGTTACAGTATTGTCTTTATTAGCTTTGGTTGATTCTGATTAATGTTTTCTGTATGTTGATGTCGGAGCTAAAGGAAGAGGATCAGATGGAAGTATTTTTTTAAATAGCTCCTTGTATCAAGCTCTCGAAACAAATTCACTTGCTATACCAACAGATTTTGTAATTGTCGCCGATGACGCGTTTCCTTTAAAAAAAAACCCTACAGTCGAAGTAATATGTCCCCAGAAGAGAGGAATTACAAATATTGAGTATATTAATACCTTTGGCATTCTCATGAGTAAATTTAAATTGTTTGAAAACCCATTTTCATTAACCCTTTGATCCCCACGTGCAGACTTGGGAAAGTTAACCAAAATATTTAACTGATTAAAGTTAAAGTTAAAGCCAGAAAAAAATAACTGATTAAAGTTAAAGTTAATGTCTGAAAAAATTAATTGATTAAAGTTAAAGTTAAAAAAAAATAATTGATTAAAGTTATAAGTTAAAATACAGCACGACATAAGGTTTATCAATACGCACGCGCAAGTATACGGTTCAATTCTTTGATTTATTCTCTACACTTTCTTATAATAATATTTCATTTTTGGGAAAAGATTACATTCCTAAATTTAAATTACTATTCAAACTTTTGTTAGCAGTGTTGTGGTAGGAACATAAAAACTGATGTTTTCAAAATAAGAAATTTGAAATTGATATATATTTTTATACAGTTCTATTTATAACTAAATTACGGAACTTTTTACATTTATGAAAAAAATTACAAAAAATGTTTACTACTTTTTATGTAGGCCTAAAGTTGAACTTTTTCCTTTTGTTACTGAAAATTTTTGTTTCTTGAGCTAATAACTTTGTAAATTTTGCATCAATGATTTTTTTATTTCCATATATGACTTCTTTGAACCTTTCTCTAAAAAAAGCTGTGAACACTTTTAGATAGATTGGTTTATAATTACTATATTTTCTAATTTTTGAAAACATTCTTGCACACGCACCGAAATGGCTTGCCGTTGAAAAACATTAACATAGACAGTTGTAGGGAGAATTAATTGAAATTACAATAAAATATTTTGAAAGAAATTAAGTTTTTAGTACTACGTTTTAGATTAGAATATTTTCGCTACTGGTACTGACAGCGAAAGATTGCTTGATGCTTTGACTTGACTAAGTTCTAAAAATAGACAAACTAAAACAATGACAGAGCAAGTAGGGGTGGGTAGAGGTACCGACGGTACCGTTATGAATTATGAGAGCCTTGAGGTCATCTCCCTGGCCTTGAGAGGAGAGTGAGATGACAAACAACGCTCCCATAACTTATGAAATTATCAACTGTAGCCTACACTCCAAACAACTCAGCTTAAATACTAAACCGTTTAATGACTTTTTTTTACAGCGTAAAAGCGAAACCACTGTAATAATGGCATGTATATACCCAAGGGCTAATTGAATGACACTGATGAGTGTGTTGGCGGCGTTGTTTTGTTTTTTTACGTTACGGTTAGCTAATAGCTAGTTCTATCTTTCTTTAGACACCCCACCCCTTCCGGCCGGCCAATAAGCAATAAATAACCCAAACTAAGGAATATTGAATGTTGTCATGTCAGGCCCACCCACCCGGCCGGCATTTCCATTGTGACAAATCTTTCCGGGCATCCGCCAAATTAACTGACGTTAGTTTTAATCGTTAACCAATATTTTAACGATTAAGAGTTAAAAGTTAATCAGTTTTAAAACTAACGATTAAGTTAAAAGTTACCCATATTTTTAACGATTAATTTTAATTGTTAATTTTTTTAATCGTTAATCCCAAGTCTGCCTAGGTGTCACCGATTAATTGTGCGAAAAACCACAGGGTGACGTTATATCGCCACCATAGATCGAACGAGAAACCCCAGGCGACGATATAACGTCACCGTAGGTTTAGTGTTTTTAAACATGTATAAATAAATATTTCACAACTAGCAGCAATTGTATTATGAAGTATATATTATTTCGATTAAATTATTAACAATTTAAAATATTTTCATGTTTGCTAAACATAGTTTAACAAACTAGAAACTTTGCTTACTCTACGGAATTGTCTGACAACACTGCAAGCTCAGCTGCTTGTCACAGTCAATACAGTAGCTTACTCGAGTTTATTCCCGTGGTGTTGTCTAACAAGGTTATCTTTCCTCGTGCTTATTTTATTGTGAGTTTTGGTTTTTGTGAGTGATATTATTTGTTATTGGGATAGTTTTGTTATTTTTAATTACAATAGGACTTATTTTGTATAAAAATGGACGACGAAAATATGATAAATCATCCAAGTGAAGTTGACAGACAATTGTACAACTCTGAACTTTCAGACGATGACTGGTCAGACTTTTCGGCAATGTTTGACAGTGATGATAGTGATATGGACCCAACATATAACCCTGAAATCGATTCATCCATTCTTGGTTGTAATTTATTTACTGACAGGGACTTTATTATTGACCAGCCTTCTTCTTCAACACAAGCAAGCTCTAGGCCTAATCCATTCAAACAACCTCGTCTTCAGGATCGTTTTCGTAGGCAGGTATTGAGTGACAGTTCTGAATTTTCTTCTGCAGAGGAAGAGGAAGATAATGAAATTTGGGAAGGCGTAAATAAAGTAGAAGGCCAAAATGTCACGCACTCAATTGATTTTCATGAGTTACCTGGGCCCACACACTGCCCACCCAATGCAAAAAAGCCTATTGATTTTTTCAATCTTTTTTTACAGAATCTTTGATCAAAATGTTTTTTTTTTAAACTAATAGATATGCAAATCAAACAGTTAGGTCAACAAGGTAGCAATTCTTCCCCTAACAGTTTCATGCGTTCTTGGCTTCCAGTTTCCGTCAGTGAGATTAAATTGTTTATAGCCGTTGTTTTAAATATGGGGCTTATTCGTAAGCCACCTATAAAGTCATACTGGTCCACTAGTAAATGCCAGTCAATACCTTGGTTTGGACAAATGTTTTCTAGAAATAGATTTGAGGCGCTGCTTATTTTTTTTTTCATATTGTAAACAATGAAACGCTACCTGAATCAGGAGAACCTGACTACAACCCTTCACAAAAGTTCCAAGTAATCATTGATCATTGCAACAGATTGTTTAGGTACTATTACACTGGCCATCAACAGCTTTCAGTTGATGAGTCACTCATGCACAAAAAGCCAAACACAATTAATGCAATGCATGCCAAACAAGCCAAACCAAATTATCATTATCTTATAAATAAGTATTATTTGATAATTGATTGTCACCTGACACTAAAAGATTATATTAAGTTTCTTCTTCACAAAGGAAAACCTAAAATTCACTTTCTAACCTACAGTTTAATCAAACAGTAACGTACAGATCAATACAAATGATGAATGTAGGAAACTAAATTTGCTGAAAATTATAATAAAATATGAGTGTATTTAACAAAAGATAAATTATCACTTATCACTACATAACATAAATACAAAACTATAAGCCAAGCCACGCTCAAGAAAAAGCAACATATTAAACTAAAGTTTATTACTCATGATTTGTTTAGTAAAGAGTTAATAGATTTTTCCAAAATATTGATACTTGATGTTGTTATAATATTAGACGATGGCAGATCGCAGCACTAATCAAGTGCATCTAATTCTTCCGACGTGTTGGTGCAACAATACCAATGTGAATTTTTATTTGGTGGAGGAGTTTATCAGCCAACAGTTCTGCTAAGGTTATCTTAAGTAAAGGTGCTATAACTGGAAGTTTTTTTAGAGTAATACCTTTTCATAGTTATAATGCTGCTAAAGCTTCGGAAAAAATTTAAGTCATAATTTTTAATACTTAGATGCGCTTTGTGTTGTGTGATTTCTTTACATTCATGATTTTTAATAGTAATTTGGTTTGCGCCATTTAATTAATCATAATTATTGTTTTCCGATTTTGTCTGTAAGTTTGACGTGTCTTATACAACCTATGTTATTTCAAAAATTAATAAAATACAAAATTACTGAGGTGTACCAACAACCAAGGCTGCTTAGAGTCAAACGCCTAAACAACTGCAGCTTAAAATCAGATATGACATCACACAAGTGTCGCTAGGCTACATTAAATAATTAATATAATTATTTTAATTGAAAATATTTTTAGAAACTGTAAAGATACCTACGAAAAAGAAGTGTAGGCATGAAATGAAAATCAGACAAACATAAGAGCTTATTATTTTAAACTATGCATGTTACAAGGGTTTCCACGTTGGGTCGCCGGAATACTATCCCCCGGAAAACTACCCCCCCAAGCAGGTTCCTACGTCATTTTGACGTCAGAGATCGGGGGGGGGGGGCAGTTTTCCAGTCACGCACACTCAAGTTTCGATATAATTAGAATAAAAAAAAACTAGAGGACTAACCTAAACTGTTTAGTCACAGTATGTTGCCGATAACAGTATAATTGTAGGAACCTGCTTGGGGGGGGTAGTTTTCCGGGGGGTAGTATTCCGGTGACCCGCTTTTGCTAGGGGGGGGGGGGGGGTAGTATTCTTCCAGTCGCGGACACGGCTCTCATATTGGTTAGTTGGCAGATTTCATGACGTCACGTTTCACCTGGGGGGGGTAGTTTTCCGGGGGGGGGGTAGTATTCCGCATCCCCTCCACGTTGGGGTGTGTATTAGTTTATAATAACTTTAATAAATTACTGTTCTTTTATACAAAACAATATTTTTCCCTACAACATACCTTGTAAATCCGTAAGTACAAGTCTGTTGTCATAACCAGCTGTGAGCAGATAGTAAGCACTTGGAGAGAAACGTATTGACCTGACATCGGAAGTATGGGGCTTGAAGGATTGTAAACTTCTTCCTCCTCTGACATCATACAGGACGCAGGATGAGTCCTCGTGACCAGAGACAAGGAGACGTCCTGATGGTTCCACACAGACTGCTGCGACAGGAGAACCTTGCTGGAAACAAAGTTAATAAAGTTGAAGGAAGTGTAGTGTTGTGACGTTATCACAAACAAATTATATAAAACAATTTCCTCATAGTGGTTTTAGAAATTTTTCATGTACTTTTGATTGACGTTTGTTCAAAAACCAACAAACAGATTATTAGCTATTTCATACAATCAACTTAATATAATAATAATGTTTTCTTATTTAGATTTTTGTTATTCTTCATTCCTCATTTAAGTAAATGAAAAGTAAGCTATAGAAAACATGACATGGTTTGTCTCGGTTGTAATGTCTTTGTATTTTAATATGTTACTTTAACACAAATAAGTTTAAAAAAGGAGCACAGGAAATTTCCAATTCAACTAAAAAGCAAACACCGTTTACAAAGAAATAATCAAAACAGTTGCAATAAGTGGATTTGGGGATAATTTAATTCCATCTGATGGCAACACTGGGATTTCAAAAAAGATCACACATAACCTGACCAAAGCATGTGAAGGCAGTCTTCAAAGAATTTTTTTACCATTAAAATGAATCCAATAAAACAATAAAATGTATTATTTAACCCCTTGAGACCGGTTTGAGACAAAATATTATGTCACCCACATAGTGCACAGAAACTGCTGCTGAGGTATTATTGCCCGACAGCAATATTGTCCAATTGTATTTTAATTTTTGTTTTAACATTCGTTCTTGAATATAGAACAATATTTAGCTTCATTTTCAGTCACTAGAACATTTTAATAGTTTTTGTGGGCATTCTAAAATTGATATATATATATCGATAAATTCATGTGTTTGACCCATGTTGATAGAAAGGAAAGGTTACTCTTTGAATGATGTTACCATTTTAATCCTTATAATTACAGTAGACTCTCAAAAATTCAGACTAATGGGGCGGATGGCCGATCCGGATTCCAAAAAAATCAAGATTTCCCAGAATCGGGCATAAGTTGGCCGTGCGGCCGATAAGAACGATGGAAAGCCGCACATAGTATCGCCGCCGTGTCGTGCCGATACCCAACGATACTCTAACACTCTGGCACATCAACTTAGGGTACTGTAATGTACATAATACAGTACTGGACTGCAATTAAGTAAAATAGAGAAATGAAAAAATTTAGTTTGTGAACAGTATTGCACGGTTTTAATAAAAAAATCAACATTACTGTTCCAAACACTTTAAATAACCATAAGAAACACAGTAGTACGTAAAAACAACACTACAAGTTGGAAATTTATTTATAAAACATAAGTAATGAAAATTTATTTCTAGAGATTTATTGCAGTAAACTAAAAAAAGAAAATACAACTAACGTAAATAACACATCCGCACGGTAACTTCCACTGCCTTGTAAATCATAAACGACGTCAATTTTGTTGAAACATGGTGCGTCCTAAGGTACAAAATACATATCATTTATGTTATGCGGAGTCATCACGTAGGTTTTACCAATTTTTTATAAAAGAAAAAATATTTCCAATTAGCGGTCCGGATTTTCGAGATCTGGATTTATGAGAGTCTACTGTACAATGAGTCTTCTTTGTTTGTTATAAAGTTATATTTGTTTTTAGTAAATAAGTGGAAGTTAATTTTTTTTAAATTAAAGTTATAGGGTCTATTGTTTTTATAGCAATTAGTTTGTTTTCTTAGTGTTTACGTTTTTCCAAATTAATTGTGTGTTGCTAGGTTAGCTTAGGCCTAAAATTTTTTGCCTAAAACTCTCAATTTGGTAGGAAAGGTCAGGTTACTAAAACAGTATTTTGACCGTAGTATTATTGCAACAGCATTGTTTTAAGGTCATAATTAGCACAATAGAATAAAAAGTATTAGAATAAAATGTAATTTTGGTGGAAGAAACTGGTAAGAAGTTAACTAAATAAACTGAAGAATGATTAGTAGCGCAAAAGGTCTGCCATCGTCTACATTTTACCATAACGATATTAATAAAAACAATTCATCAACACTTATACTCAGTGTACCGATAACTTGGCAAAAATACATTACAATACATTTATGGTGGGGAGCAGAGAATAGATGGTAAAGTTTGGGTTTGTGGGTCCCTCCTCCTCAAGAGTTTCTGAACTCCATAGGATCAACTTTGCCATTTAAACACTATTCACCTGCAAATGAAGATGAGGAACTTGGTGGTCACCAGACCTGTAGTTAGTTTTGGAAAATGTAATGGAATAATGAAGCTTGCTGTTTCAGGACAAATATAAAAACATGAAAAAATTTTGGAAAAAATTTTAAAATCATCAACTTAGTATTGAAAGAAGACATTCTTTCAAATAAAAACAATGATATTTAAATTACTGTTTGATAGTTCTTTGAGGTAAATATTAATGGTATAACACAATAGCGCTTTTCTTTGTTAACACTTAACTTTGTCATAATATTATGTTAAACATTTTATATTTTATTATAAAACTGAATTTATACTCGATACTGTATAATATTTGGTGATTAAGCCTGCCGTCAGTTGTGGTTGACGATAAACGGTTTTTGATCGATGGGAGCTCACCAAATACTCTTTCTTATCAGATGCTAGTTACTGGAGCCACTATGAGAAGATAAAAAGCCATACAGATTTGAGGAAAGATAAACTCAAATCCTTTTTTGTAAATCATGTTTAGAAATTCTAGGGCTGATAAAATATGACCACTTGCACAAAATTTTGACACTTTTTGAATTTTATAAACGTATCTTTTAGTTCATCTTTTTTTGTAAATGTGAAGGATAAGCAGACACAAGTTCTTCAGCTTGTTCTTGTATTTGTTTTTCACAAAAAAATGTATTCTGTTGATGTTGTGGGGTTATAGATAAAATCATATAGGATGGCGCGTAGGGCGGGTAGTGCGAGTGAGACAGAGTACCTATCCCACCACACTTCCCCTCCTAAGTTTAGGCGGGGCATGTACAGTCAACCATAGTTACTTTATGATACTGAGACATTTTAAATAAAATATGTACTAAACACGCTTAAAATACGATTTAAATTAAAGGCTATTTTATTACTTATAAAGTAGTTTGTTATAAATTTACTGTCCAACTCTTTAATTAGTTTCTTATGAATTTAGTATAGATATAAAAAAAAAGAAAAAAAACAATATATTTACATTACATTAAATAATTAACTGTCCCGCTCTTCAATTCAGTTAATTATTATAAATTAACTATAAATAAAATATGTAGATATCAACTAATTTTCTACAACTTTGCCGCTGGAAGTTTCTTTATACCCTAAAAATAAAAAAAGTTTAAGCTTTACTACTTTTTCATGTCCCGATTTAAAAAATCTAAGTATTTGTTATTGTATAAATTCTGAACATTTACTAAACTGGAAGATATTTATACTGTTAGTTGCAACATATCACGCAGATTACAAATATATAAAATTTGTCCTATTTAAATAATCCTAGTACTGTGCAGAAGCTTGTAATTGAAAGCGCGTCCAATGCTAAAAATTGATCGGCTGCCCTCTAATCAATGGATTTGACACAGACTGTATTTTTCTTACAAAACGACAAAGACTGGTGTTGGAGGGAGAAGGACATTACTGCTTCTGCACAAACCACGCGCCATCCTAAATGCTACTACCTATACCATCTTTTTTGTACCAATAAAGTCATTTACAGTCACTCTTACTGTATAGTAACTACTGTAGTAATTTTTATTTCTATGATACATTTTAATTTCTAAATGAGCCAGTCCCTGGTACTGAATGATGAACAATTTTACTTTTCAAGTATTTTGGTTTTGTAATTAATCATCGATTACTTTAGATTTTACTTAGCACTAGGTGTAAGTTATCCCTTTAGCGCCATCCTCTGACCGACCCTGGATTTAAACACAATATCACATTACAATTCATGAGAACATAACTTTGT
Organism: Philaenus spumarius; assembly: GCA_018207615.1. Taxonomy (NCBI): domain Eukaryota; kingdom Metazoa; phylum Arthropoda; class Insecta; order Hemiptera; family Aphrophoridae; genus Philaenus; species Philaenus spumarius. The sequence continues at coordinate 1,139 of JAGFPH010015486.1, read as the reverse complement.
GCAGTGTTTTCGGGAATAGGTTCTTGAATAATATTTATAAGAATGTCTTAAATGACAATTAAAAAATATATATATATATATTTGATGTTATTGACAAAAACCTTCTCAAACAAACCCCACAAGACAGAATCATAAATATACTGCTTTACACTCGAAGTGGATCAGTAAAAATTCAGCTTAAAAATATTTTTTAGGTTTGTATTGTAGTTTAAACCCAATACAGTTTAAGGGTTAGTATCACGTAGACTGAGGTCTCTTGAAAGCAAAACAAAGTAAAAGTACACCTCTGTCACTTGCCTTGTGAAAGAATTAAGGTAGTTGAACTTTGAGCCAGTTTTGGGCCATTTCTTATATCTAACTAATAACGGGATAGAGTCAGGAGCGGATACAGGGGAGGGGTCATGCTGACCCCCCCCCCTCCAAAACATTTTTTAAGGCCTGATTTATATGTTTTTATTTAAACCTACAAGCATCAAACAACACTATAGTGTCATCTCAGTGCGCCGAACAAGTGGCAGATGGCACTATTGTAACGTCTGATTGTACTGAATATTTCACCCACTAAAAATAATCCGATTTCAATAAAACAAAAACCATTGGAAGGAAATGTTTAAAATATTTATTTTTGTATTTACAAATTCGTTCTAAAACATATATTTTTACATTTGTAATCATCTTTTTTAAATTGTAGTTATCTAAACAGCTGACACCGCACGAGAAAACACAAAGAAATGAAACAAAACTTGTCACTTTTCTAAGGCTCATAATCATGAGACAGACTTGTTTTGAAAAGAATATAAGGGCACCTTTAGACTTGTCAAGATTTGAGCTTTCTAACTGTGCCTTTCAATCATTCATCACTTTTATAGTTTCTTATAAATAAAGTTTTCTGTAAGCGTTTATGATTGGACAGTTTTTCAACCAAAAAGCAAGCATAATTTGTAATCGATATATCTAGTTCAAATCGCTATTTGTACATTGATGTTTGTATGGATTTTAGTGTAAATTCTTTATTTTCGTTTGATATAAGGTAAACCTGATTTAGTGTTTATAGCTATATATAGTTTTTGTCCATGAAATATGTACAACTGCGCAGAGTATCTTAGAACATTGTCTTACGGAGCACGCCGTCTAGAACT
>JAGFPH010015484.1:8404-21142 GCA_018207615.1 Philaenus spumarius | reverse complement strand
AAAAACATAATTAAGCAACAGCAAAATTAAACATAACCTACTTCAATGAAGTAAATTACACCATAAACTAACCATGTCATGATAATAAAACATGTGCTGTTATAATCAGCTGATCTGTGCTATTATATATTTTTATGTCCAATATAACTCCAGATGATAATAAAACATGTGCTGTTATAATCAGTTGATCAGTAAATACAATCTTATTGAATAGAAAATATTTTAAATTACATTTTAAAAATATTAAATGATGGAATAGTAAAATTTTAAGTAAAATGGGCAAATATAGAGTTAATTACCTTTCATTTAACACAAACTGCATGTCAATCGGTCCAATAGAACTCGAGATCTCACTTGGAATAGGCCTAAAAATTTTCCCCATGTTAAATTGCCATAAAGGATTTTAATTTCCGTTTTTAGAAAATTTAGTGCTGTAATTACTAAAATCCAAGTAAAATGGGCTCATATATAGTTAACTACCTTTCATTTAACACAAACCGCATGTCAATCGGACCAATAGAACTCGAGATCACACTTGGAATAGGCTTAAACAATTTTCCCATGTTAAATTGCCATAAGAGATTTTAATTTCCGTTTTTTGAAAATTTAGTGATGTAATTACTAAAATCCAAGTAAAATGGGCAAATATAGAGCTAATTACCTTTCATTTAACACAAATCGCAAGCCAATCGGCCCAATAGAACTCGAGATCTCACTCGGATTACAAAAAACCTTTTCAAATTAATATATAGATAGATCAATTTAAATAACAATAATTTATAGTTTTTATATCTTTTATAAAAAAAGTATGAGAGAGACCGAAAGACGGGAAAACGAAGAAAGTGAGAGAGGCTTGTGTAACTCCGTCAAAAAACCAGCACAATAGTTTTACACAATTTATACGCTTGGATTGTCCCAACGTCTCTGAAAACCATTTCAACACGGCGCGTTTCCGCTGAAACTTTTACACACAAAACAAAACCCAAACAATAAACAAACTCCGAACAGCTGTTTCCGCGTAGAAACAACCGCATAAACACTGCAGCCAACTTGCCGGACAAAAAAATTCAGATGTGAATGGTGACAAGATGTCCTAACAAACCGGTCAAAGATTTACGGCTCGGCCGGATTGTAAACATCTTTGAAATTGGGAAACTGCCTGATTCAGTGAATAGATTAGTGTTGATGGTTAGATTAAGTGGTCTTATATCACTCCGCGATTGTTCTATTTACAGCCTGTGTAGTTTATTTGATGACTTTTTTTTATTTGACAGCCCGGCGTAGAATGGGCCTTTCACAACGTGTTTTTTAGTAAAACTTTCGGGAATTACTAGTTTTGATATTAGTAAGCATGAATTGTCTTCCAAGTGTCTATTTATAAAGATTATGGTGACATTTGTTTGATGTTTTCAATATTGTTTGGGTCATACTGTGAATACTGTGAATGGAAAACGGAATCATTCTAAGATAATCGTTTGCCAATCACAGTTATTTTTCTTAGGAACGGATAACGATATTAAGCTAGAATTGTACGTAGAATCCCGCAAATATTAAAATAATATTATTCTTTCTTTGTCAACACTAACGTTGGTCACTTTTGGGAATGTCTTGATACCTCACTCAACAATTTTTGAAACGAAGTTCCTTTACGCGCGTTTCGGTAAGAGTTGACAAATAAAAAATGTGCGCGTAACCAGGGCCGGATTTAGCATTTTTCCGCCCCCTAGTCTGGTTAAAGTTACTTTCCCAAAAACCTTTATTAAAAAATTATATCAGGCCTATATGTTAATTGCTTAAACACCAATCCACGATGCAATTTTTTAGTAATTTAACTTGGTTCTGGGCTTAACAAAATTCCGTCTTAAAACAATTTTAGTAATTTTATGTATTAAATAGTGAGCTCACGGTTGTGGGACTGAAACAAAACGATCCAACCCGCAGAGCATTCCTGCAACAAAGTATGGCCATTGCTATGTTAATAACTTAGATTTTGTTCAATTTAGTCATTTGGGCAAATAAATAAAAAGTGATACATTTTAAAATAGGTTTAATCTCAGAAATAGGTTGTAACGAAGTTGATACGTAATGTTGAAAAATAGATTAACTTTACCATTTGTTCCAATGCACTTCAAAATCAGAATGATTTTTTGTAATCAATTCAAAAAATATGATAAGTTATGGCTTTTTATTTTTATTTCTAGATATTTTTTTTTAATATTTGTTTTTTCTCTCGGCCGAGCGCCCATAGGCCCGGGCCTACCAGGCCTATTGGGAAATCCGGCTCTGCGCGTATCGGAAAAGCGTTATCGAATTGGTTGCTATGGTAATGCATGTAAATACATTCAAGAAACATGTGTTTAAAAGCGAGTTAAATTATCTGACTATTGCAAATTTGTAATATAGATTCAAGAAATGGAAAGTATGTGTAATACAAACTTGGAAAAGTAAGTTAATATAATTTTATATTTTGATACAAGTATTACTGTTTTCATAGGTTTAATGTTATTATAATAAAGGTGTAGAATTAATTATATAACCTCAAAGCTAAGATGGTAAACACAGTTAAATAAATGTCCATTCAATGTTAATACAATCAATAAAAATAAAATATTGGTTCATCAGTCTAGGCCTAACCTAAATTTATTTTGTGTACCTTCCTTAACGGCAACATAAACACATAATTTATGTTTTGTGCACATTTATATCACAGTACGTTTCGAATGATATAATTTTAATCTTTCAAAATTGCCGTTTATGATTACAGTAGTTTGTTTTTTGGGATACTGTTTCCATACGTTTAATGTTATTATAATAAAGATGTAGAATTAATTATAACATCAAAGCTAAGAGGGTGAACACAGTTAAATGTCCATTCATTGTAAATACATTCAATAAACATGAAATGTTGGTTTATCAGTCCTAGGCCTAACCTAAAATTATTGTGTGTATGTTGCCGTTAAGGCAGGTAAACAAATTAAACAGACACACAATAATTTTAGGTTAGGCCTAGACTGATGGACCAACATTTTATGTTTATTGAATGCATTTACAATTTCATATAAAATTACACTAGGATTTGAAGAAAAGGCGTGTTGACGGGGGTCTCACGACCTCTCACATTTTTTATTTTTTTAATGTGTACAGTATTTTTTTAAATATTTAAATACAGTATTTTCAAACGACAGTATCCAACAATATTTACTAGGCCTATTATTTACCAAACTTTGACTCTCGTACATATATCATTCTGAACTCTGATTATTTAAATACATATGCAGGTGGACACGCTTTTACTCTATCAAATTTCTCTTCCATACAGTATATTTTGCGTTACGGAAATAATTTGCTGTGTCTGATGGAAACACAGAGAAAAGATACGCGTAAACTACAAAGGTTATCTCTCGATTATATAAAAAACTTTCCTCTCATTAACGCAAAAACTCTAGTTCTACTGCGCATGCGTCATGACTCTGGCTCTACTACGCATGCGTCAATATCTAGGTCACCACTACCCCTATCCAAGTGTTTTTATCCTCACAATCGTCACTGCCGTCAAAATATAAAAATATACAATAATCTGTATGCATTTGCTTCGCCGCAGGGGTTGGTGAGCGAAGCGAACATAGATGGTATTTTTGTATTTATAATGTATGACGATGTAAAAAGGGGTATTAAATGAACGGTAGGATAACATTTCTGTTTTCCAATCAGATTACACACTATCTTTTATTTACATGTTTTTAGGCCTACAGTTATTTATTGGACGAAGTTTCAACGAAACTAGTGGAATTGGTTTTGTGAATTATGCCTTACGTTTTGAAAACATTGTGTATTCTCCCTCTTTTTCTTCCAAACGGTTATTTTGTAAACGCAGTGTTCAATCTACGATTGCTTTCTAAAAGAAGATCTAAAAGCTTCTAAATCTGCGTAGGAACTTTTGAATAAATACAAACTTCGGCAAGTATTTTAATGTTACGTTTAGTTGTGATTGCTTATGGCTCTTTGAACTCCTTCGCTTAATACCCTTCAGACTAATGAACGTAGGGAAGATTAACACGTTCGTAAAATCTGAACCTTCGACCGTACGTTCCTCCATTAAATCACTTTTCACTTTCTTACAGTAATAGCGTAGTTGAAAGCATAGTTACACGCACACAGGAGAAACTTTGCGCCATAGCTTCTGTCAGTACCAGCAGCACGTCTAGTTTCGCCTGAAGGTAGTCGTGGCTTGCTTTGGTTAAGCCAAGAGAGCTACCATACTGAAACCGGTAAAGTTGTCGACCAAACTGTTAAAGTACTATCTCATAGAGATAAACCGGACTTTTCCTTTTTCATATAATCTTCTCTAGTAGCAAATGTTTTAGCTTGCTTTGCACATCATTCATACTTTTATTTGAATTTTGAACACTTATCTTTTTTTAATTTGTATCCCTTCATTATATAATTTTATAGTTAAATTATTTATTGTTCACCTTTTTTTCTTTGTTATTTTGTCCCTCTTTAGAATAATGTTACATATTTGCATTTTACTATTAGAATACAGAAATGTAATGGAAATATTATAGATTTATAATTTCAGTCTATGCGTGTGTCGAAGCCTCGTACATTCATGATTAAATTTCAAAAGTCGTTGCTTGTAGCATTGTATTTGGATAACCTAATAGAACTCCGATCCAATGCACTATTTCAATAAAGCTGTAAATTCGACGATAGTGGAGCGATCTATGGGGGGAACGACGGAAGCGGTGTGTAGCACCAATGCCATGAACGATTTCTCTCTAGCGCTACCCTGCGGCGCGATCATGCAATATTTTCCTGACAGTCATATTTTCGCCACACAGCCTCCGTGCATGCATGATCTATTTTATTATTAAGGGTCTGCTACAGTAATCAAGAAAGCAACCGGAAACGCAACCGTTTCTCACTGTATCCCTATCTAAACAGTGCAATTTCTTGCAGCTGAACGCTTTGACATTGCCTCATTTCAAACCATTTTATAAGTCCACCTTTGGTAATTGAGTGTTGAAAAAAAAAACTGAATATTATTTATAAAATTTCGGATCCGGCTTGCAAATTATTTGTCATTATAAATTTTGTTTTGTGTTAGGAAAAAATTCAAACTTTGTACTTACAAAATGTCAATTACATAACAAATCAGAAGCATTTAAAAAAATGTTAATTGCAAGACGGATGCAATTGTGACTGTGCTTAAAATGAGACCTTGAAACAATTTTATGATAAAAAGTAAACGAAATAAATGGTTTGAAATTTAACATTGCTCTTATGGGATAAAAATCCAAGATGGCCGCCACTACAGCAGACTCTTAATGATCTATGTTTGTAGTAAACAAAAATGCAGAAATTAAGAAAAGTAGGCCTTGTCAAACACGAAAACTTTTTCCTATCTCATTGAGTTTGTTATTGCTGAATTTGTAAATACTATTAAAAAAAAAACAGTTATCTTTTTAGTCACTTGAGGGATGTAAGTCCTAAAGGTTATAACACGTGTAAATCAACAATACAAAGTGACTGAAAAATACAGGAATATAACTTCATTAGTCTAGGTCTATATTAAACACAACTATTACAAAAGTACTAATTTACACGACTGACCTTTTTAAGAGCAGGCCTACTTCTTCCTTGAAAAATACTGAAATTATTAAAATCTGTCAGGCTTTTAAAAAACTAAAAATAGCCTATATAAGCTAATAAAAAAGAAAGAAAGCAGTCGATGGACTGCCTACAGAAGTGAAAATAGCCATGAATATAAATCGTTGGTTCCATTGGTTTATTCCGAAATTATATCTTTATTTTTTATCTTGTCCCATTTAAAAATTAAATAAAAATTTATAGTAAAACACGATTGTCTATAGTCAAATAATAATTTTTATAACCGTAATTTTATGTTATGATTGTAGCCTACTGAACAAACACTCGGTTTTTTTATGCATTTACATTTTATTAACATAGCAACCAAGTTATTAAATTTAGACATTGAAAACAAATATGAGGAAGCACTACATCCATTTTATAGGCATCATCAAGTACGCTAAGGGCTCCTTCACACGAAGCCACTTAGCAGCGCCACTAAGAAGCGCTTCCGTCGACTAAACCTAGAAATAAATGGAAGGTTTCACACACCGCCACTAAATTAGAAGCGCGACTGCCTGTAACGGAATTTGCCTTCGCCACAGATCTCGGCGATTAAAAATAGCGCTGCTGATGTCGGAAACATAGTTTTAAATGGTAAGTTTCACACGTCGCCACTTTTTTAGTCGCTCGGAAGAGAAGCGATGCGTGGCGCGTAGCAGCGCTGCTACGCGCCACCGGTAGCGCGTTGAAGCGCTGCTGGCCGGCGTTAACACAATATCAATCAGTCTTGATTTTTTTTTGAGAAAAAAGCTATTGGTAAGTAAAAAACAACTACTTATTCATCATATTACGATTTGAAGAGAACATTCTATACTTTCATTTGATGTAAGGTAAATCTGATTTACCCTTCGTAGGCTATATTAACATTTCACAGAAAATCTTCCCACGCCACAGGCCCGTTGATTTACCCAATACAGGGTCTGGAAATGTATAGTACACATAAGAGAGGCTTTAGCGTAATTTGTATCAATTTAGTGAAACAAAGTGAAACACATTTATAAAATAAGGTAATTTCTAAATTTTCAATTATACAGTTCAATTAATTTTATAATTTAGTCTTTACAATTTTGTATTATAAAATTTTATTTTTGGGTAAAGCATATAAAAATATTCCTAATTAGTGTTTCAAAAGAGGTCTGTATTTTTGTTAGCGGTTTTGTAGTAGGAATATAAAAACTGGTGTTTACTAAATAACAGTTTTGAAAATGGCATATATTTTTATACACCTCTATTTAGAACTAAATTACAAAATTTGTATGTTTGCTATTTTGAAAAAAAATACAAACAATTTGGACTTAATTTTTATGTAGGCCTAAAGTTTTAAATTTTTTCCGTTACTGAACATTATTTTGCTTCCTGACCTAATAACTTTTTAAATTTTACATCAGTAAATTTTTTAGTTGCATATATGAATTCTTTGGACTTTTTTCTGTAAAAAAGCTATAAAATTACTATATTTGGCGAATTTATTTCTACCTAACTACTGATAGTCGGGAATGCGATAGTTACTTATTTTCTAGTAATGCACATATTGAAATGTAGCATAGCAACGAGAAGCGCTACTAAGTGGCTTCGTGTGAAGGCGGCCTAATTTAACACAACTTACAAAATGAGGAATTCAATGTTCATTTCATCGGTAGCGTGAATTTATCACTGCCTATTTTATTTCGTCGATTTATTCTTCTCTTACGATCAGCTGTTACATTAAACTTCAGGTTTGTATTAATTAGTACGTGTATAAACCAATGAAGAAGAAGAAATCAAAATTGCAAAGCGTCTCACTGTAAGTGAGTATAGCGAGTTTGTATGGAAAAAAGTGTGACCGGGTGGTGACGATGACGGTGACGCTGGTTCAATCATTATTCTATATGCAAAAAAAGTGCCAAACACGCCTAAAGAACTTTTCACTTTAAAAATAATAAATAATTTGCTGCAATGAGGTAATGATTTATGTCATACACTAGCTGGCCCGATCCGAATTTGCACGGATAGACAAATCAAAGTTAAATGTAGATTAAAAAAATATATATATATATTTCAATAAATATATTCCACAATGTACTTCTTATGGGGATTTTAAGTAACTTTAACCAACCCCCAAACCCCCTAAAATTTAGAATTTGTTGAAAACCTTCCTTGAGAGCACCTATTACCCTAGAGGAAGCGACATACCAAATTTCATTTCAATCCGTTCAATGGTTTTTTTTAGTAACTTGGACCCCCCCCCCCCCCCCCCCAAACCCCTCCTAAAATTTCGATTTTTTTTAAAACATTTCTTGCCGAGCACCTATGGCCTTAGATGAAGCTACATACCAAATTGCATTCCATTCCGTTTTTTAGTTTTGGAGAAATCGTGATTTAGTAACTTCGACCCTGCAAACCCCCCCCCCCCCCCCCTAAGATTTCGAAATTTTTGAAACCATTTCTTAGCCATCATCTACGGCCCTAGAGGAAGCTAAATACCAAATTTCATTCCAATACGTTCAGTAGTTTTAGAGAAATAGTGATTTAGTACCTTTGACCCCTAAACCCCACCTAATATTTAGATTTTTTTTAAACCTTTCTTAGCGAGCACCCACGGCCCTAGAGGAAGCTTCATACCAAATTTCATTGCAATCCGATATGTAGTTTTCGAGATTTCATGATGAGTCAATGAGCGAGTGGTATTTGGATTTTATATGTATATAGATTACGATATACATCAACATGAATAAAAGGAATTATAAGGAACGAGGGAATTGGATTAATTAGAGAAAATCCAAGAAGGGATCCCAAAATATTTATTGAGATTTCTATCTACGGCCCTAAAAACAATTACAGAAAAAAAATTTCGAGCGCATACGACATCTTTGGTTTCTATTGCTACAACCACCTCAGGGCAACTAGTTATACTGAAATTCAACAAGTATGTCGCAATACCGGCACAAAACTCCCCAGAGCCAATCAAACTTTACGACTCTACTGCAGTTTCCAGGTATCAGAGTCGGTTTATCCGAATATTGCGCGCGCAAACTGCGTAAATCAGCGACTAGGCGTGTTTAGCTCTGTTTCTTCCAATTAAAAGAACAATTAATTTCCCGCGATAGTTATCGCTTACAATCATTACCACCTAGCCATAAGGAAATGTCAGCGTATTGGTGTTCCCACGTTGGCCCTAAATGAATCAATCGATATCTTGCATCTTTCTTCGGAAGACCGTCTTCTTGAAACCATGGCGTTATCGGGGTTTTCCAAAACGTTGCTCAATGTTTGACAGTTGTGCGAATATCGATTGTTAACCTTTCAGTTATATACTTCTAAAAATAACTAGGTCTAAGTGTAAAACGCTAATGTTAGAGTGTTCAAGCAGTCATACCTGGCTTAGCGTGAGTTAAAATAAGGATAATTTCTTAGATTTAAAAAAAATCATGAATATGTGAATATGAAAAGCATTTTATGATTAAACGAAAAGAGATTTTCAGGTTTTCTACTATTTTGTTCTACATAAACTTTTTAGGCAGATTTTGAATAAAGATTTCTATTGCAGTCGATATATTGTGAGACATTTCATTTTACGTTCCCTGCTAGAACAAAAGAAAATCATATAAATGTTAATTGATTTATTAGTACAACTTTTTTATGGAAACGATAACGGCAGTTATTTTGTATAAATTACTTCCTGGCTGATAAATACAATATAGAGCTGGAAAATTGTTGTAAATAAATTACTTTTATTCTTGAATATTATACAATAGAATAGATTTAATATAAAGTTGTCTTATATCTAACACTTGAATATTTTTAAAGGGCATTTCAGATGGAGACTTATTCTTCATTGCTTTCAGGATGAATGTAAACGTAAATGTAAAACGTTAACTTTCATTTGGCTATCTTACTTATAATTATTGTAACAATCAATATCGGTGGGATGAACCTTAACCTCTTATATTTTGGGACCATATAATCCATTTTCACTTCTCTAAAACTATTAACATTTCCACGTTCCTCTTTCAAACCACCAGTTCATTAGGAAAATATGCGATAACTATAGACGGAATACCTTATACGGAAGATTGTCTTAAGTAACATAATCCTTACCATGAACGAACCAAATATTTACGTAGAAAACTATAAAATAACCCACATACTGTTTATCTTTAAAGTACTCAAACCAAAAAGTAAAGTTTCTACCAAATCTTTGATCGTAGTCGGTGTATCGAGGCCAGACTGGTCAACTTTCACGCACTCAAGTATTTCACTAATTCCAACCTTACGTTATATTAACACGTCTGCCTCAATCTGAAAAATATCGTGACCAGATCTGCAAACAAGTATTCCATACAACCATACCGTATCAATATTGCGCAATATTTATTATATTCATATTTTCGTGGCTCGTAATACAGATTGCAGTTTAAAACTCAAGAACCATTGTTGGTATTTGTAGGCTGTTTTCCAATAAATTTAGGTAATGTAGTTCTTTTGGGTTTTAAAGTTACGTTTGACCAACATATGTTCAGTAGTACGAAAATGTTAAGCATAGCTGTCTTTATTTGAATACTAGCTGACCCGTACGGTGGTTGGTATTTTCAGTCTTTTTAACGTAATTGTATTCTTTTTAACTGTTCAGTCCGTGAGTGGTATTTGGCTTTTATATATATATATATATATATATCTTAAATAATAAAAGCACTATTGTCATAATAATAAAAGATCTGAAATTATGATTTTAGTAACTTTGATCCCCCCAAACCCTTCCTAAAATTTCGAATTTTTTCATACCCTTTCTTAGTGAGCACCTATGGCCCTAGAGGAAGCTACATACCAAATTTCATTCCAATCCGTTAGGTAGTTTTGAAGAAATCGTGATTTAATAACTTTGATCCCCCCCAAAACCCCCTACAATTTATAATTTTTTAAAATATTTTCTTAGCGAGCGCCTATGGCCATAGAGGAAGCTACATACCAAATTTCGTTCCAATTTGTTCAGTAGTTTTTGAGAAATCGTAATCAGTGTGTCAATGGATTTGGCTTTTATATATAAAGATGATAATTTGTGACATCACAATGTGTCTGTTATTTTTATAAAATTATCATTTAATGGAGGTAGCTGAATTTACAACGCTGCAAATAGTCCACAAATAGTAAAGTTATTAAGGGATTAAATGAGTATTTTTACCACAGAGAGAATTGCGACGACGAAGCGCTTCGGTGGGCGGCGATCTCTCAAAGGCAAAACAGATATATTTGTACCCAAATTACAAATAAGTCTTTTATTACAACTATAATAAAAATCACAATAAACAATTTAATTACGTTTTACTCAAGATTTCAGTAATAACAAATTTTGTCAGAACCAAATCTTCCCATATTGAGATATGTTTCGTATTCATGTATTCTAGCAACGTATTGACTTGATTAAATGCCCAAAAAAATAAATTCACCCTAAAAAAATGAAAAAATATAAAGCCTGAAGTTCTAACTTATAGTCTCTATCCCAGTATGTTTCAAGCTAATGTTCCCATATTAAGCTATCTTATATATTCTAACAATTAATCCTATTACTTTAAATGACCAATTCTTGTATCTATATTTTTGTATCTGTCGCGGATCTCGAAAACGGCTCTAACGAATTCAAAGACATTTTGTATTTAGGTGTAGTTTTGATTTTTAAGTACAACCCATATAGTTGTATTACGTGTAAAAACGCAATTTTTTGAGAAAATCTAATTTAAAAGTTGAAAAATTTTAACATAGGGTCTTATGGGTGGGTTATTTCGTTGGTTACAAAATAACAACGAAATAGTAAATAAAGCGATCAAAACAGCTGTTTATAAACAAGCCAATTTATACTGTTTTAGCACGTTGGAAATAAGAGTGGAATAGAACTGAAATTGAGTATTATCCAAAATTAGCTGTTCATGGGATAGTTTTTAATTACTGTTAAAAAACAAGCTAATTATACTGTTTTAGCACGTTGGAATTCGAATAAATTAGGCCTGATTTAACAATTTATTTTGCCAAAAAAAAGGTAAACTTGGCAAAGATAGATAAATTTTAATAGTCAATTTTGTAATATACGCCTGGTTCATTTCTGAAACATAGTATTGAGGTTATGTTAATCCTGCAATAATTTTTACTACCGGTATAATTAGGCCTGGTTTCAAAACTTTAGTTGACAGAAGATAGTAGAACTAGGACTAAAATCGTATTGAAAGCCTCTCACGTTTCTGAAGCATGTATTTGAGGTTATAATTAATCTTGCAAAAACTGTTAATATATTTAAGCCTGGTTTCGTAATTTTACAAACCTATGTACAAACGAGCCAAAGATTAACGAGATTCTTTAACTAATTTTCCAACTGCGAGTGAAGCGTCCAGGTTCAGAGCCCCTAGTTAACATAATTCAAGGCACGGAAAAAGAAATTCTGTACGAATTAGTAACTTACTTTAAATGTCGTCATCTGATGAAGAACTAGTGACGCTTGCTGACGGTTCATCACACGCTACTGGAGATTTACTTTCGTCGATGTACAGCCGGCTTTATCTTACCTTATCTTGTTTACTGCTCCCGGCTCTTATATATGTTTATTTGTCTATTTCAGTCCATTAGCGATAAAAGTTATTGTTTACCATTAGTTGGATTGGTTTGCTTGAAACATACTGGGACTAGATACAGTAGGCCTACTATAAGTTAGAACTTTAGGCTATTTTTTTAAAGGTGAATTTATTTTTTTGGGCCTTTATTAATTAATTATTATTAATTCGTATTTAGAATACATAAATATGAAACATATCTCAATACGGAAAGATTTGCTTCTGGCAAAGAACTAGTAAACAATTACCCAGTTATATTAAATTGACAATTAATTGCGGCAAACTCGTATTATAATTCCTGATCGAAATAATGTGTCGGTGAATTCTACAGATCTCTTGGTCACTTTAACTTAAAAAATCTCAAAATAACTTAAAATAACATATTTTGACCAATTTAACTACTTTAAATAATTCGACCACGAAGCTGAACCGCTGCCGTGAGTTGGGTGAATGTCAGCTAAACCGCTGACGTGAGTTGAGTGAATTTCAGCTAAACCGCTGACGTGAGTTG
>JAGFPH010015483.1:5538-21146 GCA_018207615.1 Philaenus spumarius | reverse complement strand
ACATTCCTATCAAACAAATTTCATCGGTGTTAATAGCAGGAAATCTTGATTTTAAGGATTTTGAAAGGGTGTAATGCCTGAACCAGGCCTGCAGAATATGTCCGAACGAGGTTCGGGGGAAATTGTGACTAGCTGGGGAAATTTTGGCCGGCGAAAAATAAAAAAAAAATAAGGAAAATATAATTATTTTGGGGAAAAATAGATAAGAAATGAATGGGAACAAAGGTCAGCTTAATCGGTTTGTATGATACATATACCAACACACACACACACACACACACAAAGTGTGTTGTCTGCTCTCTGTTGCAAGTTGGACAGGGTTCCTATTTAATTTTCACCGCACAAAATATCGTACGGTGGAGTCGCGATACAACATTAATCTTCACAGCACAAAATATCGTAAGGCCGAGCCGCCGATACGATTTTTTTGTGCCGGTTGATGAATGGCAGTTTCCTGATTCTTGACGAGCGTTCAAATACATTCGTTGGGTATTAAAAAATAATTATTATCATACCGGTATGCAAATTTTGATTAGTTTCATACAAATGATATTATTCAAGCGATTAGAATTAAATCATATTAAACAAAATTATTCGATACTTAATGTATAGGTATTACCGATGTTTTTTAATTTTCTTTTACCGAAATTCGAAATTAGTAAAATACGTACAATGTGATGTGCGTACTCATTTTTATTACTTCAGCTTTCATTAAAATGCCGAAGTATTGAAATGATGCGATGATTTTTTGTGTCAGTTTTCCTGTATACACGGTATAAGCACTCACAGACGTCGTGGAAAACTTCTGTTGGTATCAAAATCTTCGTAATTTTATTGCGGAGAGTTTGAAAAGCTTTCTAGCATGAGGCATAGCGCGTCAGGGTCACATTTTTAACTTCAAAATTTTGAAAATATTGGGTCAAAATTATGAAAATACATTGTGGGGCTCTATCGTTTTATATGTTTTTGGGTACAAAAAACCCGATTTTCCGGGTTAAAAAGTCGTAACGTGTCGGGATCGCGTTTTTGCATCAACATTTTGAAAATTCGGTGTGGGTTTTATATGTTTTTGGGTGTGGGAAAACCGATGTTGACAGTTAAAAAGTAGTAGCGCGTCGGGGTCTCGTTTTTGGTTCAAAATTTTGAAAATACAGTGTGGGGTAACGTTTTATATGTTTTTGGGTACGGGAAACCCGATTTTGACAGTTAAAAAATCGTAGCGCGTCGGGATCAAGTTTTTGGATCAACATTTTGAAAATTCAGTATGGGGTATCGTTTTATATGTTTTTGGATACGGGAAAACCGGTTTTGACATTTAAAAGTCGTAGCGCGTCGGGGTCTCGTTTTTGGTTCAAAATTTTGAAAATACAGTGTGGGGTAACGTTTTATATGTTTTTGGGTACGGGAAAACCAATTTTTGACATTTATAAAAAGTCGTAGCGCGTCGGGATCACGTTTTTGAATCAAAATTCAGTGTGGGGGTATATTTTATATATTTTGGGGTACGGGAAAACGATTTTGACAGTTAAAAAGTCGTAGCGCTTTGGGATTACGTTTTTGGATTAACATTTTGAAAATTCAGTATGGGGTATCGTTTTATATGTTTTTGGGTACGGGAAAACCGGTTTTGACATTTAAAAGTCGTAGCGCGTCGGGATCACGTTTTTGGATCAAAATTTTGAAAATTAAATGTGTTTTTGGGTATGGGAGAACTGATTTTGACAGTTAAAAAGTCGTAGCGTGGGTCGGGATCACTTATTTTTTTAACAAAATGTAACAAATGAAAAGTAATTGTTAAGTTTAATTTTCTTTCAATTCGTGTGATCTGTCCGGACGATTTTCAGTAGTGACTGTGGTAGGTAATTCAGTAATTGAATTGGAACTAATTAAACATAACATTTAATTTTGTTTTTACCACTTAAGTATCAGGCCAGGTGTTACTCTATAAAATATTTTATAAAATATGTTTTATAAAAGATGGTATCCACCTATTATAAAAGATTTGAAAAGTGATTCTCTTTTAAAAAACATTTTGGACTTGCACTAAAAGGTTTAAACGTCTAACATTTTATAAAAGGTAAAATGCCAACCTCTTAAGTTTTATAAAAGATGGCCCATTACACTATCAAAGAACTTTTATAAAACATATTTTATAAATTATTTTACAGTGTAATACGGGCCTTAGGCCTACTTTTAAACATAATAACATAGCAATAATCAAGTTGTATTTTTTTGTTTTAAACCTTTTTGACCATCTGAAGATATTTCACTGTAGATATTTAATATTAAGTAAAAATAATGCTATTATTATTTTTTTGAAAATTTATATTGGAATTTATAATTAATATAATAAAAATTATTAAAATATAAGTTCAATAAATATGTTGAAATAGATAAACAAACTGTTAATGTCTGGCGCATCTGTAGCGAATAGCGATCAATTTTGGGGAAATTTTTAGTGAAAAAAGTGTGTTCTGGGGAAATTTTGTGTGCTAAAACGTTTTCTGCACCCCTGGCCTGAACCATAAGACCCACTATTTAATTTGTATATATCTGGCCAACTTCAACTGTAATGCATTGATGATCGGTATCAGCAATGACACTGATAGATACAAATCCGCACATAGTTCAGTAGTTGCCTGATAAAAAGGCTTTAACAATTCCACAAATTCTGATGCCAGCTTCCACTGACTTTGATTGAAGCCGTCCACGTTAGAGTTACTGGAAACCAACTCTGCAGATATTGCCTGCTTCTGCTCCATTAAGCGCTGTAACATCAAATATTCTGAATTCCAGCGAGTGTCAACTTCCTGGATCAATTTGTGTTGTGGAATGCCTAAATCCTTCTGCAGCTCTTTCAGTCTGCACATTGCAGTAGGTCTTCTCCTAAAACAAATAAATAAGAAAATCAAGTTAGTGTTTATAAATCAAGTCTAAATAATAATATTTTTAGCATAAAAACATACATTAACAAAAAATAATATAATAACTACATCATGTTATTATAAAAGTCAAACATCAGCAAAAAATATACCGACATAAGGCATCGCCTATTTTGGGTTTTTTTATCAAAAAAGAAGTAAGCAGCAAAAATGCCACTAAGATTACTAAAATATATGACTTGCAAAAATGGACTCGGAAAACAATGAGAAATAATAACCTAAATTTCTAAAGTTCTGTAAGTCAACTTAAAAAATATGCTTAAAAAGTAACTAAAAAAGTAACCCTTTCTCAAAATATTGAATACCATCCCAGATCCAACTAAGGAATAATAAATTGTCATAATCAATTAATAAAACCTCTGTAAGTAAACCTCAGTTTTTAACTTATCAACGTGCAATTTACAATTTGAACCAACATCCCGTACAACTTCACAAAATTACTAGCCTACTATTTAGGCTACGTTCAAAGACTACATTACATGCCTGTTATCTTATAGACCAATAAATTCACCCTTGCCTCTAAGACTAAAACATAATACAGTGGAACTTGGTTATAACGTCATCAAAGGGACCGGAAGGTTTTTAACGTTATATCCGAGTGATGTTATAAAAAAAGCAGCCTTAAATCTGAGTGAAAGGACAAAGTAAAAACGCAAATGTTCTGCTATATACAGTACAACACTGTTTATTGAAATCTACTCGTACATTGGAATAGTATAATAAAAAACATTAATAAAAAAATGATACGTTTTCACAATTAAATATTTTATAATAAAAATCTTACTTTACTGTCGAAAAAAATCTGTGATCTTCTTTTGAACGGTCCTTTCAGAAAAATAAATTCTCTCCGTTGTGCAATCGTAACTAATGAAACAAACAATACAGTACAGTGTGCCTGTGTCACCACAGTCATTGACCTTGTAGAATGTAGGGGTGGGAAGGGATAAGACCCAGGTATGCGGGACAGCCCCCGCCCCCTCGAGACACCAATTACACAAAAGAGTTTCATCCCGTCACCAGCTCAATGTCCGGCTTGTGACCTGTTTTTGCTTTTGTTGTTTCTACACATTGTTTCTATGAACTTTGGGACATAATACAAGCACACTACCACTTTTGCTACCTAAGAATCGCAAAATTTTTTACGCTATAGCCGAGCGCCGCGATATTTGTTGACGATATAAACGGGTTTTCATACAACATAAAATGTTCAATTTTGGCCGGTCTGTATAAAATGTGACGTTAAACCCGAGTTGACGTTACAGCCGATGCTGTTATAACCAAGTTCCACTGTATATAATTTGTTCCATATTTTAAAAAAATTTGTTGTTTGATAATTGATTATTTTCAAATTGGAAGACAAAGATTCAATTTTGTTAAAGCCTACTAATAATCAAATACTCTTTATTAAACTATGAACAACTATGTCTTCAAAAATATTTTAAAAGTAAAAAATTACACATTCTTTCACATGGAATTTTTAAGTAAAATTATTTTAATTATTTTGTACACTTATGTAGTTATAATTGCATAAATATAGACAAAATATCCAGCTATTATTTAAGTTTTATCTTAATGCCTTGTTGCATATGTTAAATACTAACCTAACCTATTGCCTTGTAGATTAGGTTAAGTTTATATTATAAATATAAAATAATATATTTATGTTATTAAAAATATCAAATACCTTGCATACGATAAGGGCGCAAATTTACCATTCAACCCTCGGCTGACCTACGGCAACAGAAATGCAAGAATAATAAAAAAAATCTGGAAATTGGTTGACCGTGCAGGCCAACCCTAGAACTTCCCGCTTAGTTTGAATTTTAAACGCTTAAAAATGAATTTATTTGTTAAAATACCAAAAAAAAAGAAAATTTGTGAATTTTTAAACAACGATAACTTTTGAATGCGTCGTTCGATTTTCATTTTTAAAAAAGCATTCTACGCAGTTTTTACGCACAAAAAGAAAATGTACAGGTTTATATTGATTGGTTGAGAAATCTGGAAGATATGTTAAAAAAATACCAAAAAATACCAAAAAACAAAAATTTGTGAATTTTTAAACAACGATAACTTTTGAATGCGTCGTCCGATTTTCATTTTCAAAAAAGCATTCTACGCAATTTTTAAAGCACAAAACGAAAATGTACAGGTTTATATTGATTGGTTGAGAAATCTGGAAGATATGTTAACCCTCCCAGTGGCAGACTGCCCAAAGTGACGTTCTCTCAGGCGCAAGATGCAGCTATTTCGACAATTAGCGAGAATTTGCATACATTTGCATTTTCGATTAATTAATTCACTTAGAATCATCCAATCGTAATAAAACTGGCACCATTGGAAAGGAAATGAATTAAACTTTAATTTTTGTATTTACAACTTTTTCGTAAAACGTATATTTACATACGTAATCATCGTTTTAAAATATGCACATCGGTCTACAGCTCTTTCCGTGCACGAATCTGCATACAATTGTACTGTTATTTTCCACTTCTTCAACGTTCAAGACCATCTACACTAATATTCCTTTGGCAATTATAACAATACCACTGGATTCGTCAAGATTTTATCTTTCTGTTGGTGCCTTCCAATCAGATGTCACTATAAAATCAGTATTTTTTCCAAGAATTACTGTAAACCCTTGCGATTGGACACTTTTTCAACCAATGAAACAGCCCATTTGTCAACCGATATTGGGAAGGCACTGCCTTATGTTTTGACAGATTTCTTTACACCATTTTGTACAGCAAAGTCTGAAGTTTGTAACGGTGTGAAGTAATCCCGAAATAACCGGTTTTTTGTCTGTCTAGACGACAGTTGAAATATACGTTCTAGTAAGAAACTCCAGCGCGTGGGTTCCCACGTTATTCAAGTGTCCCGTCCTATAGGCAGAGCTTTAGGGTAGCGGCTTTTCATTAGATTGATGTCATTTTGTTATTCAAATAAATATAATTCAAACACTTTTGTGAACTAAGGAAAGACAAGTATAAAGTTCTTTTCTTTGATTTATCCTCTACACTTTGTTATAATAATATTTCATTTTTGGGCAAAGCATATATTAGTAAATGACGTTACAATCTAGGCCTAGGTTTGTTACCAGTCGTGTACTTGGAACATAAAAACTGTTTTTTTCAAAATAAAAAATTTGAAATTGATAAATGTTTTTATACAGTTCTATTTAGAACTAAATTACGAAACTTTTTTACGCTTACGAAAAAAATACAAAAAATGTTTACTACTTGTTATGTAGGCCTAAAGTTGAACTTTTTCCTTTCGTTACTGAACATTTTTTGTTTCTTGTGCTAATAACTTTTACAATTTCAAAATAAACTAATTTTTAGTGGCATATTTGAATTCTTTGAAGTTTCTTCTACAAAAAAGCTATTGAACACTTTTGGATTGGGGTTCATTTACTATTTTTGGCGAATTTTTAAAAATATGCTTGCAAAACGCTAAAAACGGGCTGGCCAATTTTAGCTTTAACCGTGCCAGTTCTAGGGTTAAAAAAATACCAAAAAACGAAAATTTGTGAATTTTTAAACAACAATAACTTTTGAATGCGTCGTTCGATTTTCATTTTTAAAAAAGCATTCTACGCAGTTTTTAAAGCACAAAACGAAAATGTACAGGTTTATATTGATTGGTTGAGAAATCTGGAAGATATGTTAAAAAAATACCAAAAAACGAAAATTTGTGAATTTTTAAACAACGATAACTTTTGAATGCGTCGTCCGATTTTCATTTTCAAAAAAGCAGTCGACGCAGTTTTTTAAGCACAAAAAATGTATACATGGTTTTATTAAGATTTTTTCGCACGCTATAAAGTTATTTTTAAAAAACATAAAAATTTCAAAAAAAAATTAGGTTATTTTTTTAAATTTCTTCGGATTGGCTCGATGGATTAACTCTCAAATCTAATCAGATCTAAGTTTTGATACACCCTTTCGAATGACATGTCGTAGAATTCAATCGGTTGATTCGTTTTTGAGAAACTGTACGACAAAAATTTATTTACACACATACATCCACACACACACACAGGCGGGAATAGTCAGAATGGCTTCCTGGGACCTCAAAACGTGGAGATTTAATGAAAACTCGACTTTCGAAAATCGGACCGAAATCAATAACTTCCCTTTATTGGTAGCGGGAAGTTAAAAATAGCCTTAAGTTGCAACTTGTCTTTAGTCACAGTATGTTTACCTGTATTCAACATTTAATAGTAGAATGTAAAACAACGTTGTCGTCGTCGTCAAAAATATCAGCCGAGGGTCGAATAGTAAATTTACACCAAGAAAAGACTATTTAAGTTTAATTACCTGTAATGCCCAACAATTGCTCTTGCTTTAGCACATATGTCATTCATGCCATCCGTTTCCTTCTATGCATTGCTTATAGCTAGTTGCAAAGAATGCGCAAAACAGCTGAGGGCACTCCAACTAGAACGGGCTAGTGCATTTTGTAGATTGCGTCCATTGTCACTGACAACAAATATTGGAATACTGTTTGGAATATTCCATTCTTTGAGTAAATTTGTAATCTGTAAAATAACAGACACTTTTAGTTTTAAGTGCTTAGATACCAGCAAATTATAAAGAGTTTAGTGAAGTACAATTTTAGAGAAACGTACAGTCTACACTTCTAAATTATGTATGAATTGGGATCACTAAACAAGCTTTTAAAATAAGGAACTTGTCCCAATCATTATTTGGTTATATTCAAATTATGGATCACTATAAAATAAAAACCCTTAGGTCTTTAACTGAGCCAAAAATACAAGACATTTTCCCATACAGACAGAATTATACCAGGTATCTTAAAAGTCCCACCCCCCTCTATTATTTTTTTTTTATTAATAGGAATAGACAGATTTGCTTTGGGGATTGTTAACATGAACAAAAATGAAGTTTTTTGGTGTATCGTAAATTTCAACCCCTCCCCCAAAAATGGGGTATATTTGTAATGTACCAAATCCCATCTTACAAATTGTTAAATAGCCTGTAAGTCAAAGACAGATATGTAAACAAACCTAGCCTAACCTATTGTGAACAACCATTTAGCAAAAACATAGTAAAATATTTAGAATCGTCAACTACACTTATAAGAACACAATTTAGCCAAAACAAATTAAACTAGAACCACCCTCAGATCAGAAACAATATGTAAATAAATTATGAAACAGAACTATGTGGATTATCAAACCTGACAACAACTTAGCCTAGGAACCAAATCAGTCAAAAACAAAGTCAACACTTCACTAACACTTACTAACTATTATAACTTATTAAATAACACCACTCAAACACATTATATATATATTTATTCCTGTAATCATTCTTTATTGTAATCTAAAGTATTGAAATGGAATATAAACATGTATTGAAAACTTCAAGTTATGTAAACAGGCAGCCATTACAAACCGGTACTACGCGAACCAGAAAGGTGTATGTAAAGTAAATACAGAGTTAAAATTAAAATGTATATTTAGATATAGACCTCAATTCATAACCAAATTTTTGCAATGTAAATTAAAATTAAGAAGATTATTTATAAACTAGATTAGAGATATTGATAACTACTTATTAAAATAATTATTGTATTAATGTCAACCGAACACAAAAACAATACAATACACATATCAGAGTTATTCTAATAAACGGGACTATTTCATAATTAACGTAAGTTAAATGATATTTTGTCATTGCACGAATGTCCAATAATTTATAATAATTAAAATACAAAAACAATATTCAAAAGAAAACTGCAAGTTTGAAATATGCGATCGAGTGGATTCAGTCAGATATTTTACGACAGTTTACGACGTTATACCACCAATGTAGGCAGCTGTGTGTGACGTAGCCACCTACAACTTACGCAAGGACCAATAACAAGCATCAACCAGAATGCAACAGTCCTTGCATTCTGAAAACGCCGCTAAAAAGACAGAGATTTGAGGAGGAAGAAAACTAACGCTTGGCGTGGGTGAAAAAGAAGCGTCACTTTCAAAGAAGAAACATTGTCCCGATCTCTCATCGTTTATTCCAAAGTGTTTTTAAATATACAAGTGGTAAAATCAGTGCACATATTATCCTACAGAAATTGGTATCTTCTGTAAATCAAATACTTATAAACTTTAGACAATTTAAACATTAAAAACTTTCAAATGAACTTCTCATAAATTCAAAAGGACGCCAATTTTACGATTTTTTGTAACCTAATTTTAACATCATTATTGCGTCAAATTCAAACAATATTATTCACAGCAGCCGAGTGCCCAACCCGAGAATATAATTAAATTAATTCATTATGATTTATAAAATAGATATGGACATTTAAACAGTTAACTTGTGTTAGCCTATTTTATATGGAAGCATAGCCGAAGGCAAAGTAATTTATGTATTACAAAAGACTTTTTGAGCACTTACAGGATGTAAGAGATTAACTAACAAATTCTATTGTTTTACTGAATAAATTATCTTTTAATTCTTTATAGAATTGACTTATTTGTGTTTAATTACTTGTACAAAAAGAGATATTATAAACCGGCTTGAATTAAGTAGAGTCAGGGTTATTCTATCTGATCAAAGTTTACAATTTTATTATATCCCATAAGGAAGATTATAAAATGGCGCCACAACGCTCAGGCTGTGAATAATTTTGTGAATTATTAAAATAACTCGAAAACCATACAACAATATTAACTACACTTAATATAAGCATACTTACTACTTAAATAATTTTAACATTATTTTGAATTTTATTGATGCATGTGTTAGTATTTAAGTTGTGTAATTAGGCCTAGAATATTAATATATAGGCCTATGTGTGTTAGAATACTGGAAGTGTTAACTACCTTAAACCACAAACAATTCTATAGTAGCCTAGTAATAATAATAAATCTTCTTAAACTAAACAATTAAAATGAACCCATCGCAAGAAGAGGAAACACCCAAACATGACTTAAGGAAAACCATTAAACCCAGTGAGAAGGCTAAAGAAGGGCAACTTAAACCTCTAAGACCACCTACCTTAACTGAAGTTGAAGAAAGTATCAACCCACAGGAATCCAATATGGAGACACCTGATGTAAATACTAATATAGAAACAGAGGCAACTGTAGGCCTAAACCAACCAACACTTTTGGAACAAATGACAATGCTGATTCAGAATTTACAACTAAATATTGACCAGAAATTCAAAGAAAACGAACAAACACTTAAAACCAATTTAAATCTAACATTAGAAGCAAAACTTAAAGAAAATGAACAAACAATTAAAACCAATTTAGACCGAACCTTAGAATTAAAATTTAGACAAAATCAAGTAGAAAACCAAACCTTTATTAGTAATAATTTCAAAGAAATACAAAGCGAATTAGAGGAGGTCAGAGATTGTCTAACCAGCCAGATAATTAGAGTAGAAACCCAATTTACAGGTAAATTAGCAGAAGTAGAACAGGCAATCGAAATTAATAGTAAGAAAATTGAAAGCATAGAAACAAGACTAGATGAGACTATAAATAGTAAAATTTTAAATGAGTCTTTAAATAAACAAGAATACACATTAGACAATAAATTAAAGGAAAATAAAATTAGTCTAATTAAAGAAGTACACAGTATGATAGCCGACCTACCCAAAAGTATTACAGAAAGCCAATTACCGACACCAATTAATGTAATTTGTAGCGCAGCCAACCACGAAGGCAACAACCCAATCGTTCCTACCCTTCCTCATTTCAATGGTAGACAAACTAATCCTAATGAGTATTTATACCGAATGACTCGTTATTACGAACGGTTAACTAACAGAAAAGTCAACCAAATAGGAGACGACCAGGACTGCCTATTCGACATTATAGAAAGCAGCCTTGAAGGAACCGCAGCCAGGTGGTGGCAACTAATTAAGGGCGACATATCAAATTTCCAACAATTTAGCACCGAATTTCTGGCTAAATTCTGGAATCGGGATGTACAGAGAGGAACTAGACAGAAATTAGAATTTGAGCAGTATAGGCCAGGAGGAAAATTGTCAAGGAGTGAGTATTTCATAGATAGGGTTTTAACTATGAAATCCATGATACCACAGCCAAAGGAAGAAGACATTATTGCAGCGCTCGTTGAACACTTTGACCAGCGGATACAGGACGCTCAGCGTGTCCAGAATATCGTCAGTATCAAAGAATTTGCCGATCTTCTGCAAAGAGAAGACACCGAGGAGGCCAATGCGGAAATACGAAGGCGAAACTACACAAACCCAAGAGGAGGATCTGCAAATCAACCTAACCGATCCAGTCAACAATACTATCAGAACAGCTACCAAAACCAACATAGAAATCAACAATTCAAACCGTATTCCAACCATAACAACAAACACGTAACTCATAGAGATCACCCATACCGCAGCCAACCTGGATATCAGCAGCAACCTCGACCAAATTACTACCAAAATGGATCTCCAAATCAACACAACCATACAAGATATGACCATCAGCAACGACAGCAATCCAGACCGTACGAGCGACAGCCAGGACCCATACAAAGTAACTTTCGATTCACAAATCAGCATAATTCAAGACCTAATTACCAGAATAACGGAAATAATACATACCAGGAGAGGAGACAGAATGCCTATCCAACTCCGGAGCAACAAAAACTCTGCCAACTAATTGCTACAACCACAAAACCAGACGCAACAAACGGAAATGAACCAGCTACGGAGAACAGCGCCGACCAACCTGTGTTAAACTCCAAAGCACTGGTTTAGGAATTTCATCACAAGAGAACCAAGGCTGTACAGGTGAAGCAGAGAGATGTATATCGACCAACACTTCGCTACCTATGCCAGTGCCTATACACATAAACAAATTCGGAAATATGCCTACCAATATAAATAATGCCAACAATACAAAATTTACAATCTCCAATCTTTATTGCGATAGGGACTTTCTTTTAACAGAAGATAACGAAGACCAGATACCACAAATAAACAACAGATGTCCGGAAATAAACATAATTTTAAATGGAATATCTACAAGTACTTTGATAGATACAGGTAGTACAATTTCTTGTATCTCTGAAAATTGGTTTCAGGACAACAAAACCAAGTTAGGGCACTATGAACAATTACCTGTAAGTAATACTTACATAACAACAGCTCTAAACAACAAATCAAAGAGGGTGTCACAGATAATATTATTACAAGCTGACATACTAGGACTTGAGTTTGACATGCAATGCATTATAGTGCCACATTTGATAAAAGACTGTATTATGGGAATGGATAAGATAAGAGATTTGAGAATGCACATAAACTTCGATGATAATGAAATAATACTCATAAATAGAGAAAATCAAACATTAAAAATGAGATTTGGAAATGAGATAAATGAATCAGTAAAATGCAGAATATTATCTTATAATGAAGACACATATGAAGCACATCAAGATAACCAAACTCACTATAGTAAAATTAATAATAATATAGACCCCAGTGAAATTAGTGATATGTTTAGAGATAATAACAAACTTAGCCCAGTAGAAAAACCAAAAATTATTAACCTAATATTAAAATTTCAAAGTATCTTTTCGGAAAAACCTGGACGTTGTAATGTGTATCAACATAGAATTAAAGTGAATAGACCAGACTATTACCGTGCCCAAAGCTATCCAATACCAATAAATCTCCAAGAGGCCGTTGCGAGCGAAATAAACAGCATGCTCGAAGAAAACATAATAGAAGAATCAGATAGCCCTTTCGTAAACCCAATTATTATAGTTAAAAAGAAGACTGGAGACCTCAGAATATGTTTAGATATGCGACGAATAAATGCACTCATAACCCCTGATTACGAGTGTAATCGAAGCATTAATGAACTCTTAGCAAAAGCAGCCAATTCGCAATGGTTATCGACATTCGACCTTACATCTTCGTATTGGCAGATCGAATTGGAACCTGAATCTCGCCAATACACAGCTTTTCAATTCAGAGGAAAGATATACCAATACGTCGTCACACCCTTTGGACTATCTACCTCTCAAGCAGCCCTTGTCCGAGCATTAGACCAAGTTTTTAAGAATACAATTGAAGATTTCTCTTTGGTGTACATAGACGATATTTGTGTCGTATCACCCGATTTTGACCATCACTTGTTACATTTGGAATACTTATTCGATAAAATTAAATTAGCCAACATGACAATAAAACTTCCAAAATCCATATTCTGCAGGGATAGAGTGCCGTTTTTAGGCTATTTTCTTACAACTACAGGTCTAGAACCCGACCTAGAGAAAATCAAATGTATCCAAAATTTTCCAGCACCAACAACTAGAAAAGAACTTAAACGATTCTTAGGAGGGATTAACTATTATAACAAATTTGTTGATAGATATGCCCAAACCGTACAACCCTTAATGCGACTAACCTCTAAGAAAATCAAATTTATCTGGACAGACAGAGAAGAAAAAACATTTAAAGAAATCAAAGACCTATTTTTAAGAACAAATGTTTTGAATCATCCCATTCCAAAGCAACCATATTATTTGCAGACGGATAGTTCCAATTTTGCCATAGGTGGACATTTGTTTCAAATAGATAACAATAACAACAAAAGGGCCATCCTCTTTATTTCAAAAACGTTAAAAAAGTGTGAATTGAGATATACGACGACAGAAAAAGAATTGTTAGCAGTGGTATATTGCATACAAAAAGTAAGACACTACATTATAAATTCTAAATTAACTGTGATTACAGATCACAAAGCTTTAACGTTCCTAAACACATGCAAACTCCTCAACGCTAGACTAACCAGATGGATACTTGCACTACAGGATTACCAATTTGAGATAGTGCACTGTAAGGGTACCGATAATACATTAGCAGACCTACTGAGTAGAGGTAAAACAAACGAAAATGACCAAAATTCAATAACCAACCATTCAGAGTTATTTGTCGCCAACCTACTAAGACAATATAACATAGAACTTTTGGACAACCTTAGAAATTTAGCAACACTGCAGCAAAACGATTTAACAATCAGGCAAAATTATAATAAAACCTTAAATTCAAATCCAACACAAACAACTAGATTTAGGTTAGTTGACGGAATACTTTATCATAAACACAAGGATACATGGTTAATTGTAGTGCCTAGACGACTTATAGAAGCTTTAATACTGGAATGTCACCAGTACTACCTACACTGTGGAGCCAAAAAATGCCTATACACCCTACAACAAGATTTTATATTTAAAGACATGGCAAGAAAAATTAGAAAGTTAATAGCTACCTGCGACACATGCCAAAGGTGTAAGCATAGCAACAATCCATTACACGGTGAAACCAGCGGCATAAGATGCGAAGGAAAAGGAGACCTTGTGGCTGTCGATCTTATTGGACCACTACCCAAGAGCAAGGGTACAATATATTTTTATCATTTTGGACACTTTCACCAAATTTGTAAAATTGTATAACCTAAAAAGGGCAACTTCACAAGCTGTGGTCGACAGAATGTTTAATCACTACATAACTTCATTTGGAAAACCGAACAAAATTCTAACCGACCACGGAACACAATTTAAAAGTAAACTTTGGATAAATAAATTAGAACAGAACAACATAAAGCACATTTTAAACCCGGTTTACCACCCAATGTCAAACATGGCAGAACGTCCCATCAGGGAAGTCAAACGATGTTTACGAACTTATTGTGCGAACAATCACAGAAGTTGGTCTATGTATATCCCTACGATTAACACTTTTCTGAACGAAATACAACACGAGACCACGGGATTTACTCCTAACGAACTCCAACTAAATGTCACCGATAACCGATTTTGGCAAGAAATTATACAAAACCCATTTAGAAACCAAATTCCATTATATAGAAAACTAGAATTAACCAGAAATAGAATTAGGTCAACTCAAATCAAACGAGCTGAGAAATATAACTCCAAACACAAGATCACTGTGTTTAAGGAAAACGATCGTGTTCTAGTCAAGTCATTTCCGCAATCCAGTTTAGGATATGGCGAAACTGCAAAATTATTCACGATATATGTTGGACCACTAAAAATATTAAAGAAAATAGGCAAGGCAATCTACACTCTCATTGATGAAGACGGAAAAACTTATGGTCCATATCATATCTCCTTGTTAAGACCATACATTGAAGCTAAACCTGTACAGACCACCAATTATGACGAACAACCATAAGAGTTTACACACCAGATATCAACCGGAATGCTATAAACACTGTATTGAAAAGTTAACCTCAATTCGAATACGTATGTGTAAAATAATGAACCAAGTGTTAACCATAACCTATAATGTTACCAATACAAACAAACAGTATGTTATGTTACTGTGTTTCATAAGCAAATCTATATATGTGTTGTACAAACTATGATCCTATTAAGTGTGACCATAATAAACTGTGTTTCCCCATAAATAATAACAATGTTTCCCTAAATAATGTTCCACACAAACATAGTTAATGTGTATATTATGTGAAGAAACTCAGTGTTTAATGATTTCAAGAGACCTTTGATTTCATATCCAGTGTTCCATGATCAACGAATCTGTACCATATGTATAACTTTAAAACAAAATGGCAAACCAGAAGATCATATAATATTATGTTAATGTGTTCCCCGTCCCAACAAAAAAAAA
>JAGFPH010015482.1:0-21147 GCA_018207615.1 Philaenus spumarius | reverse complement strand
TACAAACAGACAAACGTACAAACAGACAAACGTACAAACAGACAAACGTACAAACAGACAAACGTACAAACAGACGGACATACATTGAATTTTATATATATAGATGTCTGGTTGCTCAAATGATGAAGAATCAATATTAACTGTTTCGAACGAGCATTCCGAAGCAGACCAGAAAAAGGTTCGTCAAGACTGCAGCTAAGGAAAACATGCTACTGTAGTTTATATGTTCTTGTTTGTTGCCATGTTTAAAGTTAATAATTTTAGTTATGCATATTTCTAGTAGTTAAAAATATGTTTAAGTAAATTCATTCACTGAAAACAATCATTTTTGATGTCCTATAAAGAAGAAAAATGTGTTCTGAATTAAGGTTGACGTATATTGTAATAAAGATTTTATAAATAATTAATTATAATCTACCTTTTTATTTTAAATGTTTGACGGCTATACTTTTGTTTTACTTTTATTTTATTTTTAAGTATTATGTTTTAGTAATTTTTTAGATTGTTTAGAAAAGAAAATGTTTGTAATGTTAAGGAGAACATTAAAATAAGTCAACGTATGTTTATTGATTAGGAATGAATTATTTAAAAAAATTTACCTTATACAAAAATAGTAGTAAATAAACATTTATATATATAATAAATAAAAATATTATACTGATAATTAAAAAAAAAAACAACGAGGAAAAAAATAAATAATAAATCACATGTTTCAGTGCCTAAGTCAAATTTACGTGTCACTACCTTCAAGATACCCATACACACACGCTACCCTTTTAAGGTTAATGTTATGCTGGCTAATAGTTTAAAAATAACCCATTTTATATACTTTCATTGATAAACCATTAAGTATATAGAGTACATGCATATTTAGGTAGTAAGAAATCAAGGTTCCACTAAATATTGCTTTAAAACAATTTAATATACGAGTACAGGTGTATTTTTAATTATGCTGTCTATCAATTAATACATGACATATTTTTTAAGATTTCTTATTAAATAAACATAATCAAGTCTTTCTAGGTGAAAAACTTATGATTGTGATAAAGCTCTTGTCCAACAATTGAATGTGAGTTTATTGATGTATTTATAGCTATACTGACTTGTAATTATGACTATGCATATTATAAATTTTCTTAAAATTTCATTAAATAAAAATTATAGCATGTAAATTTCTTTTTAGTAAAAATGTAAAGGCCTAAAAATAATTGGCCGGGGCCGACTCTGGTGTAAATTGTGTAAATTCTTCTCTTCCTAAACTACAGTACCGATTTGAAGAAAAAAATGTGAATTCACTATCTACATAATTTGTAAAGCACAAAACTTTAATTTAAAATTATTATTTTTAATTTTTAAATTTACTGCTTACACGCTTCCTCAGCAAGGGTTAAATTAATTAAATTACAAGTGAAAAAAACATGGACCAAGACCGGAATTTGAACCCAGGACCTTTACCTTTCCGTGGTAACACTATATCAACTGAGCTATCCTGATCATCCAGAAATTGGTCGATGTTATCTCACTTGTGCGTTTCTAATGCATTTATGAACAAATAGACTGAATACTTTGCATTGCGACATTGAAGTTGATATCTCTTTTAATAAAAAAGTTATTAAAGTTTTATCAAACATGTCATCATGTGTCATGTGCTGTACACGACCAATATTTCCCCCAATTCTAGTACGTCATTTGACCAATTATCTAAGTATTGAAAACCGCAAAAGAAAAACTGCGCACCCAGTTAAGTTTGCACGAAAACCAACAGTTTTGTTATCGACCGTGGTGAACGTGTAAGGCTTTGAGCAACAGTTTAGGAAATATCTTGAAAACACTTTTACATTCGGAAAGTAAAAATCTTATTGTCAAATTAAATCTTACGGGCCTAATCAGCTTGTATATGCTTCAATCGGAGTTTATTGCTTATAACAGATTATTTGTTTGCGTCACTTTAAAAATAAAACTGGTTCAAACTGCCAATAATAAAATTATTTATTTTGAATAAACTACCAAATGATTAGACAAAACATATTCGGCAATATTTTCCTTTGAGGAATACCTTACTTTCAAATTTAATCTATCTAGTGATTCTGATAAAGAATACAAAGAAACTGTCAATTATTACAGAAGGGATTATAGTACAGATAACGTGTACGTTAAATATGGTTTTGGAACAATAATAGTAACTGAAAGTGGATTTACAGAGACGTGTTTAACTAAGTTTGTACAAGGATCTCTTAACATAACACCTTGAGCATCGTTCATCTTGGAATATTCTGCATGGGTTGTCAAACTGTTCAAGTGTTAAATTGCATCTCTGTAGTGTAATAATGTGAACATAAACTGGAACAGTGTATTCTAGAATCACCTCTACCAGCAAGGTCAATGTTATAAAATCAAATGAAGGTGTTTTACTTACAACGGAAAATGACTAAAATACAGATAATGGTTTTGTTAATGTGTACTATTTATATTGAGGATTAAATAGTTATAAAGGGGTAATTCCATTCATACAAAAATCACTACATTTTGACAAAGTTTTTTCAGTTAAATTAAACAAAGAGTTTCCATAAAGTCCCTTTAACCATTACATTATTTTTGTTACTGAAAATAAGTTAAAAATCTATTTATATACTTTGTATAGCACAACTGGATTTTGTTGTTGACTTATAGGATTTTTTGGGTCTTAGGAGGCAAAGAGGATTAAATAATTTCGAAAGTAAAGGTCGTGCAAACATTATTAAAAGAGAAACAGAATTTCGCAAACTAGAACTTAGTATTTTGCTTCTTTTCCAAAAAAGGTCCAGAAATTATATTTTTATTACAACATCAAAACAGTTTATTAATTTGTTAATGTAAAGAATAAATAGGTCGTTGAGAACACTAAATTTGTGTTAAAGTTCATTTTTTCAATTGTTGTGTAACCAGATTCAAAAACATGAAATACAATCTAAAACTCTTTTCCTACAGCATTCGTTGAAATAGGTTTTTGTTGATAAGCTGGTATTGTTGATTTAATAAACAACATGTGTTCAGTGTCAAGTAAGTATACCTCTTTGTTTTACTTTACCGCACGAGCAAACAGCTGGCCTGCGGTTTATTAATACTTTTCTCATTCCAGCTGTTTACTTTGTGCACTGTACGCAAAGTAAACAGCTGATGTATCATTATCAGCTGTGTTTTAAAAATTTCGGCAGTTATGGTACTAAACCGTGTAAAAGAGATCTTTTAAAAACCTAAAACATTAATTTAAAACTTAGCTAAAGGAATAGTGTTGTTTTTATCGCAAAGTTAATTTGTCACACTCGATAAACTTGGCCGCCCTAGGCTACGCCAAACGTCAAATGTAACTCGTGCGACAAACTCAACTTTGCACCCTAGATACCCAAATAACTTTACCAAGACAGGTTATTTGAGTTACTTTTGCAATATATTTTCTAAAAACTACAACAGTATAGCGATTCTCAACACTATAGCAACGTTATGGTATTTTTAACACAATTGGCAAACCGTTGTGTATTTCAATGAGAGATATTTATTCTGAAAAATCTGATCTAAATTGTTTCATGTAATCTCAACAATATTATTATCAATATTCGTTAACCCACCTTACCTCCCCCCTCCCCAAAGCCACAAAAACAATAGAGGTTCAGATATTTTAAAAAAATGTGTCCTGTTATGCAACACAAGATATAATATTCAAAGTTGTATTAACTTATTTATTAGTAACAAATATAATGAAGGCGTTAATATACTTTATGAACACTTTGTGCGTTATATTCAGTTGGATTTATAATTACTTTGTAGTTTTAATTGTATTCGATAAGGACATCCAGTGTATTTCAGTGTAATTTTTTCCTTAAAAAAAAGTTTTTTCCTATATGCCAGAAAAATAACGTGCATTTTTTGACCATCCAGGTGGTAGGTTACCAAGAGTAAATGATTTTGGCACTGATCGAAAATTGT
Organism: Philaenus spumarius; assembly: GCA_018207615.1. Lineage (NCBI taxonomy): Eukaryota > Metazoa > Arthropoda > Insecta > Hemiptera > Aphrophoridae > Philaenus > Philaenus spumarius. Next base: position 17,184 of record JAGFPH010015482.1, on the reverse strand, counting down.
TTATGCCCATTAGTAATATAAAGAACAATCGAAATTTAACCTTAAAGCCAACGCTGTAATCTAGATTTTGTCGGGGAAAATACCCTTAAGATATTCCGTAAGCTACAGGGGCTAAAATACGTGTAAATTAACTGTAAATCTTCTCCAAACAGATAAACGCCACCAGACTTGCAGTAATTTATTCAAACGATATCGTAAACGGAGGAAGAAATCTTTAAATCACCTATTTACTTTCCCTCACCTTAATATTTCTACTACTTTGGTTCAGTTTGAATGCATTTTAAAATACTTAGTTTTGTTAAACAAATAATGCAAGCAGAAAAACAAACCAGTATGATTTGTGACACCGTTGAGATTGTGTTCATACATTGAGTTTTTTAGACAAACTTTATTGTTTTCTTATTAAAACGTTTAAACCTGATGTAAAGCTTTACAGAACATTTGTTTAATATTTAATAAAAAATATTATAATAACTACTCTGTTACAACTCCCAACAATTCCATAAAATAATATATTATACAAACGGGATTTTTTTGGCAAATCATCCAATCATACTTTGAAATTAAATTTAATATTTATTTAGTGACTAGGGGGGTACCTATACCCTGTTCGCTTCGCTCACCAGCCCTCGCGATGAATAATAGAATATTGTGTACTCTGATATTTTCTCGGAAAAGACAATAAATGGACAATTAAAAACAATTAACGTTTGGATGGGGTAGAAAGCCTATTTAATTCTGAATCCAAAAAGAATAACAATTAATTAATATAAAAGCAGAAAATAATACTGCAAAATGGGGAAAAATTCGAAAACACGATTTCGTTGGTTTTTTGGCCGCCATTTTTATTCGGTTAACAATATGGATATGACAATTTCACGGTTAGTTTTCTCTTAAAATTCTACTTAGAAATAAAGGGGGGAGGGGATTTAAAATGTAAACATAGGTCGAGGGTTATATCATTTAAAGGTGTTTTTATAGTAAAAGGAAATTCAACATGGCAATCCTAAAGTAGATAAAATAAAACCTGAACACAAAATGTCACAATAAATATGTTTACTAACCTCAAACGCGTTTCAACGATAATGTCGCCATCTTCAGTGATGCATGGGCGGTTTCTCCAGCCCGTGCATTATTGAGGATGACGACATTGTCGTTGAAACACCTTTGAGGTTAGTAAACGTACTTATTGTGCGATTTTGTGTCCAGGTTTTATTTTATCTAAGTTAATTTCGCACAAGTCAAGCTCATTAGTTATTTATTTTATAATCCTAAAGTACATACGTCTATGTGAATCAAAACCTTACAAATCATTGCTCCTGTAAGTTTATAAACATTGGCCAGCTTGGAACTAACACCTGTATAACAGTTTATATGGAATTTAAAGTTATCACGAAATCGGAATCCCTCGTGATTGCTCACATTCATACAGTTCAGGGTAAAGGATAAAAGCCCGTCACTCAGAACTCAGTGGATAAAAGAAACAGTAATGGGCTTACTTCGGGCACAATAGAAAGCTTTATTCGGACTCTCTCCCTTCAATAGACGTCTTATATAAAGACATTTCCTTCCCGTTTACACATCTAGGAATGTTATGTGTATTTACATCTTGCTTTTAACAAACACAATACTGCATAGTTTGGTAACCAACAATATGACTAATCAAATTTAAACTAGTTTAGGCAACCTTTCAATCAACTCCAATGTCATTTGGGGGTATATATATGGACAAAACAACAACAAAAGTGTTTTCAGATTCATTTTCTGTCCGTATCCAAGTCAACGTACAATTAAAGTTTACTTACTTTTGTATTTGTCCGTCACGTGACTTCTTTCTTCTCATATGACGCGTTTCGGAGATTTACTCCATCTTCAGACACGTAGTCACTCTTACGAGGTCGTCAAACATATAAATAAACACATAAAATACAAACACTGAAAACATATTAAATTAGTAGCGAGGGATGCATCCTGTACGGTGGTCCAAGGACAACTCAAAACCACACTTCGATTTTAATAAAGAGACATTTTGTAAAAAAAATAACGGTGAAACGTTAATGTGGGTTTTCACCGCATTGGACAATTGTGTCACTATTTCCCCAACTAACTTTCTGATGGCATTGCGGATGTTTCTATTAAATTAAGTTACTCTACATTAGGCTTACAGCACGAAGGACTGGTTTAGACGTGTTGTTTGACTTTATCAACTGTGAAACACAAGTGCTGTATAAATACAGTGTTCAAAATACTCTTAATAATAACAAATCTTATTTGTATCATATTAAATAGCTTTGAAGAACGACCTGTGAGAAAATAACTTGATGGAATAAACATTAATACAAAATCTCACAATTAATAAGTTTAAGCACGTTTTTATAGTTTCATTAACGTAGCTCGTGCATCTCTGAAGATGATTACATTATGGTTGAAACGTGATTCTGTTAGTAAACGTAGTAGTTGGGACATTTTGTGTTGAACGTTTATTCTATCAAGTTTGTTCATATTGTTGTGTATTTTAACCGCTACACTTGTTTGCTGGATTTTTATTTTTTACGGAGAGTTTTAGGACCATCCTTTATTCACATATAAAAATAATTGTCAAGTACAGTATATTTTACATTTTTAAGTTATTATAAATTTGAAAACCAATTCATACGATTATTCTTGTACACCTTTGTGTGCTTCGCTCACCAAATCTCCATTACCCTCCTCAAACATACTACTGTACCTATATAATTTATTTTTAATAAAGTTGTACGAGGTAAATAACAATAAATTTATAAATCAAGTTATTATTTGTATGATGTACCATTAGTTTAAAAGAGCCAAAATGACTTAGGAATATTCATAAAGATAATCTTTAACTAAGAATAGAAATAAAATATTTTTGATCATGAAATCAAATGACAAACAGCTTAGTTGGAAGTTTGGAGTGTCTATTGCACAATCACTGAACATTTCCAATTAACTAAGAAATACATTTTAGATGGACAAATATTTTTAATAAATTCGTAACACTTTTTGAAACAACTCACATGCATAAATTTTCCCTAAACTATACTCAAATTATAGAGTATTTTCCCCTGAAACTTGTTGCCATATTCTGTAGATTGGTGTATAATACAAAGCGTTGAGTGCTCAGTTGACGTCATTTTACTTACTAGTACAAATTAAACATAAATTTAAATACATTTTTAACAGTCGTTCAAGATACTATACAGTTTTGAATATGTTTGTATGTGGGTTTTAGTTAAAACGCAAAAAAATATCATTTAATGTACTTCAATGTTTTAAAAAATATTTCAATCCAAAATTAGTGTTCCACAAAACTATCGTAATTAGTTGTTATTGCAATAACAGGCACACAGATTTGTTTGAGGTTTGTATAAACAGTTTCTTACAAGACTACAGGGTCCTCACCAACTCTGTTCTATCTCTTTCCATCCCCACAATGTTGAAAAGATCACAAGATATTCAAGATCTGCAAGAAGTAAAATTTTAATTTTTGTTTTACTTTTACTACATGTTTTTAAAGCTTAATAAAAAACTGCAAAACCTCAAGTAGCTTGTCTGCACTCAAGTAGAAGACAATTTAATTAGTACAATATTTTTTAAACCACAAAAAAATTTAAATAAGTTTTTGAGCGATGAAAGATGGTGACCTTTATTCAATTTTAAAACCATTACAAACTAATAACATAACGACAAACAAAACACACAGCCCAATACAACCTCAAAAGAGGTTCAAAAACACAAAATAAAAAATGTATTACCTGCAAAAGACAAACAAAATAAACAAAAACTGTTTCAAAAATACGCCAACCGAAATAAATGACTTAGATTTAATATAAACTCCCAGTACGACACAGCTTTATTAAAACGAAACAAGAACAGGAAATACTGTATTTTACCTGTTATTTAATCCGTAGTGTTATGCTGTTTTTTTACGACCCGTTTCGAGATCGTACACTAATTTTAAAGTATTTATCATAACTTTATAGGTTATAATACATTCATATAAACACACAAAAAATAAGAACAAAAAATCACAACACATAATTTTTAGTTGGTTTGTGTACACTTGTACGCCATAGCGTGGTCTATGGTAAATTCTAATTGTAAGCAAAAGTGCTTACAAATTAATAAACTTTATTGTAATCCTTTATCAATTCATTCAATATCTCTTCCAGTTTTGACCCGAATTTATTTTTCAATTTTGGTACAACATAATACCTACGCCTGCACAGGTAAGGGTGATTGTTTTTAATTTAGAAATTTCTTTTAAAGTAGCGATATATAATGAATTATAAAATACCTAAACAATTTAAAAGCTACTTAAAAATGCGCAAAAAGCCTAATCATTGAAAGAAACACGATTTTTAGTGTTTTTATATATTTGATATATTGGTTATCAAAATGTTGTCTTGCACTTGTTCAATTCTTGTACAATAAATGTCCAAGACATTTAATATGATAATGTAAAATTTGATTTAAACTTACTTCGAAAATAAATAATTTGGCACCACTGCGACGATAAATGTAAAGTTTTACAACAATAATTTTAGTTTTACGAGAAAAATTTGTCACGTTCTGTGAACTTTATCGCCGAAGGCTTTACAGGTAATAATTTGCATAACAATAAACTTTAAATTATTGCAGAAGTCTGTTTGTTTAGAGTAGTTTATTATTATGAGTAAATTTCTCTTTATTACTAAAACTACTCGCATTTCACTTAGATGCATTTGAATCGTTTCAGAAACCATCTAACTGTCAATTTGACGAAAGTAATCTCCTCAGAATATTATTTTACAAACGAAAACACATTGTTTATAACATAAACCCATCATCTCTGTCTCCTTATGGTTGTTACAACAAGGCTAGACATATTTGCTTCAAAGGCCTCCCGTTTTGTCAGTTTATTTATACAGACTAGTCTATACATAAATAAATACTTTTGTAAAAGTATGCAAAACATCCCAAGATTTAATTAGGGTTAATCTAAATTTTATTTCCTAATTCAAGGTTAAAAGTATTTTGTGTTTGTGCTTTATTACGCGTATAAAACAAGCAACTATTAAATGGGAGTAAAAATAATACGTAATAAATGTCAGTTTACTAACCGTAAACCTGCATAATATTTTAGGTATTCGTTTTATTTACATTCACAATACATACAATCTTAAGATTGTCCAGTAAAACACAATATACTGCAGAACTACTAACAAAGATTTGCTACCTACTCGGCCACAACCTTATCAATTTCTTATATCTTGAATTAAGCCTATGAAATGTTTCACAATACCATCCCCTCCAACCATGAGTCATCTGTTTCAGTTAGTGCTTGTACTCGGTGTAGGTATTTGAGGTTATGTTCTTTGTGTCACCAAATTAGTGTTATAATTGTTTTATTGTACGTAGTTCTGTGTTTAAACGCACGATCTGAAGTGTTTTATTGGTTTGGCCAAACGATTATTTTGAATAACTACCGTCACATTACATGTAACTTGACCTTATTTGTTATTTAACTAGCTTAACTAAAAATAATATGTATTAAGATTTTGTCTTATACGATTACACGATATACGTTACAATTATTTATAAAAGCTACTTCAGACATAACCTTTATAATGCAAACATAAGGTACATAAAAATATAGGCCTATTCGACTTTTCAAAATAAACCTAAACTTTACGAGTCTATTCGTTTAACCACTGTAGCCTGCGATAGAATATTTGTATTTCAATTTCAATTACGGATTACTTCCAATAGCCGTTTTAATCATACCGTGGTGTGTGATTTATTAAAGTGATTTAAACATTAGTTGATAGGCGTAAGTATTTATAAATAAGTAAGTTATTTATGTTTATCATTTAGAGCCTACCGTACAGTAAACATTTAGGTTTTGCTGTTTTGTTATATATGTAGGCTATCCTGATATACAAAACCAAGCAAGTTGGTTTTTGTGATACAAATTTACAACTGTTAATGGTTTCAGTAAACGCATTGGAATAGGAGAGCGTAGAAGTCTATTTGAAAAAAGTTATATTTTTTATTTTGGTTTTTATATATAGGGTATGATAAAATATAGAAATTTAAAATAGATTTTCTTGTGTATATGGATGGAAATACGCACTCATTTTAAATAACTTATCAACATAAATGTCTTAATTACTAAAATACAAGGGAAACTGGGTTGATTAACGATTTCAAGGTATTGTTAAAAATGTTCGTTGCAAAAAAACCAAAAAATAAAAATAAATTTGTAAATATTAAAAAGTACTAATAAAATGGATCAAATTGCAGTAGTTTAAAGTGAAAAATATTGCAATTAAAAATCATTTTAGGCGTAGTAAGGTTTTTGTTAGATTTCTGAAAGTTTGAAAATTGTCAGTTAAGGGGTTTTTGAACCAAACGATTCATTTATTTGTAAGGAAGATATACTTCTGTATTGAGTCTAATTTAAAGATCATGTTTGAAACTTTGTGAAGGAAAAACAATTAGTAGAAAAAATTAGGCTCATTAATTTGATGTTAAATTTATAAAAACGAATAAAAAAAACGAAGATTTCCTTTGTATACAGGTAAACTTTTATGTATTAAAAATATTTAAAACTAAATATCTCAAGTACTGGTTACGTCATAGAAAAAGACACGCGACAAAATAATGTTCTTTTTGTATGCAAAAGGGTTATTACATTTTTATTTGTAACTAGGGGAGACCCCTACGTGCTCCACACGCCAACCCCCGATGGAACCTCCTAAAAAACATATGTTATGTTCTATTTGTAATAAAGGTGTAGGAATAATAACCACCTCAAAACTAAGATGGTAAATAATGTTAAACGTTCAAATCAAATTATTTCGTATATTTTATAACAGCAGTTATAATAAAGGTTAAAAGAACCCGCAAGGCTTAGGTCTACACTTGATCAAAAGCCTAACCAAAAGGTTAGGAATAAAAATAATTGTCTCATATTTTCAAATCAGCTGTTAATATTGGTTACTCACTATGAATTGCCGTATATTAACAATAAATAGGTCTACTATTAAATTATAATATGTTTTATTTATCTTTAACTAGGATGTAACATACTTTTTTTTCATTTTTAAATTCCTTAATGCAAGTTTTTATTGGTTTGTGTGTTGTGTTGAAGCATGTGTTAGTTCAGCCTAGCGTAACTTAAAATATTGTTTTTACTAAGCTCGACATTCGAATCAACTGTTTTATCAGTGTTATTTTATTCGGTAAAAATTTACTTTAGCTTGTCAATCGATTTCTAAAGGAATTTGATATAACATGAAAGAACACACCTAACTGATGGTAGAAACAACAAAAATTTGCCCGGCAAATAATATTTGTAGGAGTTATGAAAGAAATAAAACTTGAAATTGTATAGGTTAAGTTTTGACTTTTCCGCGATATTTGACGTAATTATAACAAAATAAATCACTTCACATACACCAAACATGTAAGAATTAAATAAACTAAACAAAATGAACCCCAAAAGTATCCACGAAGCAAGAAAATGTGAAAATAATGTAACAAACATAATTACGTAAACAAATGCAATCAAACAATAGGAAGTACCGTTTAACTGCGTATTTAAAATGGAAATTAATCAACGTTGCCAAATCGAACAATAGGTTATTGTACTAATTAAGGTGTGTATAAAGCAAGGAAACTAGATAGTAAAGGTTGCCTCATTTGAGAAATAATATTTCGTCGTATTATCACTTTATATAATTAGAATAAAAAAAAAAACTAAAAGGACTTACCTAAACTGTTTAGTCACAGTATTTTGCCGATAACAGTATGATTATAATATTTATATAATTATAATATTTCGTCGTAGTATCACACTATTTATAATTGGAATGAGTTGCCTAAACTGTTCGTTTCTACACAAAAAAGAACAAGAACAATCCGGCAACACTGTCAGGTCGGTAAGAAAAACATGTCGGCACTTTACAATGTAATTCTCCATAAGGAACTTTTTATTTTGAAAGTTTTTAATGTTGTACGTGTTGAAGATGGTTAAATATTGGTTTCCCGGCATCAGTGAAGTGTATAAATACTATATTTATTAAGAAAAAAGTTCAGGTTTGTGTGTTTATGGTAGTTTTGATTGACAAGTTAAAGTAAACAAATACCTTTTATTCAATTGGTAATGAATGTGAATGCATTCAAGTAATTTGTTCTAGAAGTCTAGGTATAACCTAAAATTATGTTTAATTTGTTTTACCTGTCTTAATGGCAACATACTACACATAATTTAAGGTAATTCAATGTATTATTTAATTTTTACTTGGTACCGAAAAGATGTACATTAAAAAAAAACATAATTTAAGTTTGAGTGCACATCTTTGTATGATATAAGTTTTGTTTTTCAATTAAGGTTTTTTAGTTTTTCATAATGTTGCTTATTTATTGGTATTGCAGCTATTAGAGCTATGAGTTTAACGTCCAACTTGATCCTGTGAATTTGTTCCGACTAAATTTACAAAATATTGAAATAAAAAATATTTTTATCAATATGATTTTTTTTATGTATAACTTTTTATTAGTAAAACTATCTTTTCAATCGGTTCAATAGTTTCAGAGATTACCCCCTCCATACAAACAAAAATTGTTTACCTATTTATAGGAAACAGCTGACTACTGTTCTTAATAAACATGTGTAATGGCGCTTACAATTTTATTAAATATTGAGTATATGTTGTGTTGTTTTTATGTTCAATAGATGCTGCAGTTTTTCTAAAAGTATATACACGCTTATAATAATAGTATAACATGCTTATATTCAAATGAAATTTTGTGTCAAAATTTCAAAGCAATGGGTGAAGAACTTTCGGAGATTATCGATTTTGATCAAACTCACATTTACATTTTTATTTATATAGATTAAAATTCAACTACTTTATTAATAAAGAATGTACAAAATAAACAGTTAGTTGCCATTTTAAAATGATCGAATAGTGACCTTTGCATTTCTAATGATGTCTAAAATAAAAGGGAAAGAAAAAACGTTGCTTCCATGTTGGGTTAGGATGGGCTTTGTAACAACCGGGAAGGTACATCTGTTTTAGATAACTTAGTATTATTATTTTTTTATATAGAGAAAAAAGAAGAAGTACAATTTTACTTCCAACTTAAATAAAGCTTTTGTTTTTCTCGTATATACGGGTTTCAAAATGTTTGACGTCAAAAATCGAAAAATGATAAAGTAAATAATGTTGAAAATACATAAAGTATATAAAATAAAATAATTGGTTTTCGTCTACTTTTAAATTCGTTATATCAAATTTCAACTTCACAATTTATTTACATTTAAATTGTTATTGTTGTTTTCGTTAAGTAACGTACCTAAACGTTTGTACATGTTTATTTGTATTTCCTTTATTTTAAACTACTTTTGACATGCACCGTAATATTTTTTTAATGGTGAAATCTAAAGTCATTTGTATTTGACATTTCTTTATAATTTTATAAGTTGGTGTTTTTAAATTGTGTTACTTAACAACATTCCAATGTAATATTGTTTAGTCCTCTGCCCTCTATACATCTCAAATATTTAACATACTGATTTATTTTAACTGATAAGGTTGATCTTGTGTATGTTTGTTTTGCTTCAATCAGTAATTTAATGAAATGGATAATATTAATAATACAAACACCTTAGTTTACATTATAACTACACGGAAGAGAAAATAAAAATATCCACAGATATAATTGTAGCTTTACTGGCTAGTAATCACCATCCCACGTTTATTGAATGCATTTTTATTCATTACCACAGCATCAACTGATTTAGAATCAGTTATTTATTTTTCAACTATTTTTTGGGTTACGTATCAAAATAAAAATAAACACAAATTAAAAGTCAATGCAACAAGTGTATTACATTATAATGCAAACATCTGCTGTTTAATGTTACAAACAAAGCAGCTTATTTCGATCATAAGCTTAAATTTAGGTAAAGGATTACAATAATATAATTTAGTTTTATTACCATAGCATCCAAATAGGCAAATTTAGAATCAGGTAATTATTCTTCAAAACCAACTGTTTATTTAGGTTATGAAATAGCAAACACAAAAAAAAAAGAAAATGCTTACTATATCATAATTCTAACATCTAAAATTATGATAAACTAAATTGTTTACAATACCTATTTGATTAGTTTACCCTACTATAACAGTTACGTGTATCACTTTTTGGTCGTATTGTTTTAGGCCTACTTGAAAACTGCCCCCCTTCTATATAAAAATAAAAAAACCCCGATCTAATCGAATGGCATTGCCGTGAAAATATTATAGTATACAATAACCTGACTCCATTATTGCTTCGCCGCGCTTGTTGGTAAGCGAAGCCAGCAGTGTGCAGAGCAAAACCACACTTTAAGAATACTCTGTTGGTTTTTATTTTAAAACTGGTTATTAAGAAGGCAACTTGTTTTGTCTCTTAAGAATGTTTAACTGTTTTTGAGTTATTCGAATAAAACAAGATAAATCGCCGACATTGGGAAATGAGATAGTATACCGTTAGGAATACCCTTCAATTCCACACCTAGTCACTATTACCGAGTTATAAATTAATTTCAAATTTACTGTTTGTTGTAAAACTGTAAACTACTCCAAATCTTAATTTTACGCACTTAATACATTTGATTGTTTCTATGGAACATAAAGTTTACAATAATTATATTTTAGAACAAATTTGATTTAGATTCCATTAGTTTCTTAGTAGTGCATAATAAATAACAAATGCAAACAAAAATTTTAATATAATACAGCTAGCTAAACATTTTGAAAAGAGAGAGATTCAAATTTATAAAAGCTATTTAGGTTGTATCATTATAAGATTTCCATAGGAAAGATGAGCTTTTCAGTGGTCTCTTATGGTGAGACCTAATTAAAATTTGTGTATATATATAAAATATATGTACACGTGTGTTCGCACTCTAACAAGTTACATTCACTTATGACAAAATTTGATGCACATGTTCTTTTTCTAAGTCGGTCATACGTTTTCGTAAGCCAAAAAATTTAAAATAACGGAACCAATCTTTTGGAAAAGAAGTACATTTTTGTTGTGATTTTTGTGTGCTAGAATGACATTTTTGGGTTTTTATATACACAACAAATATATTTCATTATTATGCACATTTTGTGTTTTTTTTACATGAGCTTTAGCCCATCTGATTCCATCAAAACAGACCAAAACGTAACATACCATAAAAGTACCTTGTTTAAATCAACGTTGGAGATTTTACCATGAGGAAACTTCTCATACTAGGTGACTTCCAGAATGTAGACTACTGGGCGTTCCAGCTTTCACGGTGAACAGAGTAGTGGACATTTTTAAAAACATTTTTATCAGGTTATCATAAAATTTCCTGTGACATTATACATAAAAAAAATATACTATTATTAACGACCGCTCATAATTCTAGTTCATGTTTTATAAATTACAACCAGAAAAAGAGTTTCTTCCATTCTCGCTTATCTACTTCCGCACCACTTTTTTTATAACAGACAAGCAGAGCTGGTACTCAGCGCCCCCAAACAAATTTACGAAGAGTGAGAGGTATGTACAGACGTCGATATATTGCGGAGAGTAACTTGTTTGCGGTCGCACTTCTCAGAAAGCAGTGAGATTTGTTGTAGTGAACAAGTGCCCACATCTTCATGCCAAATATTTCGAGGCCATATCTTAAAAAAACTAATAAGATCGTGGGCCATTTGCCAGAGTATCTGAGGATAGGATTTATAGAATCTGTAAATAAACAACATACGATGTTTTTATTGTGTCATAAAACGTTATACAGTGAGGAAATAAAGACAAGTCGATTGCAAGAACCTCTTTCTAAAAACCATCCAAATAATAAATTTATAAAGTTGCTGCCCTACTTTAACCATTACAGTGGAAACGTTTGGCGATTAATAAAGTTTAGTACTAACACAGATACAAAAGGGGCTTAGGCATGTAAAGGTTAACTACCTATACATTAGACTTTTTTAAATTTCCTGTATAGTGTTCTAAACACATAATATTGTAGTACAATATTATATTTTTGTATGAAATATGTGTGTTCGTAAAATTGTATTATTGAATTGTTGAAATTGGAAAACTATTTGAAAACAATATTCGCCTTACGAAAATAACTGAATAGAATCATACAAATGGACTCTGAATGTACACGGTGTGAAGTATCTTCTTCAATGCAACGTGAGAACGTGAACGTGTTGTGTTGCAAGGCTATTTCCGTGTGGAGAATTAAGACGAAGTACAAGATACGGGTTTCAGGACGTTATCCTGCAGGAAATTAATATTATAAGACTTTTAAAAGTATCCTTTGTACAGATGCATCCTTATTTCTTTACTTAAAACATTGATTTCATTTCATAATTTCTTAATGGAATAAGACGAAAGCTTATTTCGAATGTATTTGAATACTTTTATACAGTTTACTAAACGTATTATTCATAACTATACTTTACGATTTATTATAAATAAAAATCTACGTTCAACGACATTGACTATGCTACATATATTATAAAACAACAAGTAAGAGACATCAATTAAGGTTCTATGGCAAGTAAATTAATCAGTTTAGACTATATTATATGTTTAAATATACACCAGTCAGTAGGGATTTTATGCTAAAAAATTTTACAGCGAACCGATTGTGTTGTGACTTGAGGGATAGTCTGTAGATGAAAATTCCACCTTCGGAAACAATGATTTTCCGAGAAAAATTTCGCTTTTTTTGTTGTTTGCTTATATTTTGTAAATCATTATATGAAATGCTATATTTCCAATGGAAAATTTGTATTAAATTTTAAAACCTTTAAAACGAGACTGTATAAGCTTTAATCGATGCAATTTTGACTGAGATAAAAAAAACACGCAAAAGTGAATGTTTCTCTAATTTATTTATTTCGATATTTTAATACTTAAGCTTTGGAATTGTGTAAATTGTCATATAATGAATCGCATGTAGGTTAACCGTGCACAAGGTGGGCTTTGTCGGATTTTTTTTTTTTTTTTTTTTTTGCATGGTAACTGTTTAAACATTTTGGAGCAAAATTAAAAAAGAATAAAAAATGCATATAAAATAATTTTAAATACCGAATAAAAATTTTCTACCGGATTCTGAAAGCAGATAGCTTTAGATTCAAAATGTATATTTCAGATGTCCGTAAAAGTGCTGAGAAGTTCTTTAGAAGTAGTCCCGACCACTACCATAAATGCGGGAGTCATGGTTCTTAGTCAAGTAGAGTAGAATTAAATTTGTGGGTGAACTTCTTCCGCTGCGCGCTGGAAGGTTACACCGAATTATAAATTTGTACTTATCAGTAATTTAATGTTTGATTGAGTCTTAGTAATTGTAATTCAACATTTTTGTAGTTTTTAAAAATCGATTCTTAAAAAAAAACAGGTTATGTGAAAAGTTTTTTACTACATTTTGTTTTCATTTCAACATACTCGTCTAACGGAAATACGTTAAACTTGAGAATGTGAATCTGCTGAATGGTTATGTACAATGTTGCAGAATGTATTTAAAAGATTTTGTATTTTGTTATGTTATGTTTGAGAGATATATATATATCGAGTGATATGCTTCTGTACGGGCCAAGCTCAGGAATTTGAGAGCGTTGCAGTTTTGAGCTGTAAGTGTTACAGCGTGTTTCATAGCGAGTCGGGATTGACTCATTTTGCTGCGTCAGGGAATAGACTCTTGTCAGTTTAAGTAGGTTGAGTCTGTTGAATTTTTGCAGACATTAAGGCGTTTTAGTCGACGGATATTTGCTAGGTAAAAAGCAAGCGGTTAACGAACCGGGGTATGCTGATGCGGCAGTATGGCATTGTTTCAAGGTTTATGTTGTTGACCATTGTACGTTGTATTATGCATGTTTTGCTGATGAGCGAATTCGGCAGTTTTTGGCAAGGCCAAGTTCATTTCTGCTGTAATGAGAGCAGAATATTCTTACGGTACTGTTTATGTTTGTATATAAACTCATGCGTTTTGGAGTTTGTGAGATTAGGGGTTTATGTTTATTGAATCTCACATGAGTTGAGTTCATGGAGTTTATGAGCTATGAGTTTATGAGTTTAATAAAATGTTTTTGTAGATTTGTTTATGGTATAATGTGTAATTTAGTTTTTTGTGATTATAAGACAGAGTGCACTACGGTGTCGGTACATGCAAGGCTGCAGAATTTTGGGGGTCTTTTTGCAAATGGTAAGGGGTGGTTTGCTGGGTCTAATGTGATAGACTTGAATATGGCGTTTTGCTCAGTTTCAGACTGTGACGGTCAATGATCAGTATGTTGTATGTGTACCGCCTTTAATTGTAACTTTTGAGTTTGTTGAAGGAAGTTAGCATAGCTACGGGCATACTTGCATCAGCATACTTGCGATACAAGATGTGATGGCGGCAGCTGCCATATCAGATATGAGGAGAGCCACGGAGAGGATGCAGCAGCAGCGGCGGCCAAAGGACCGAGAGTAGATCTTCTGGGACCGTTCTTCAGGAACCTCTACCTTGAATGTTGCGGCGTGGCAGCAAACAGCGGACACGGTGTAGAGGTAGCGATCGGTGCCCACGGATCTTGCAATGTGTTGGATGCCTCGACAGCGGATAGCGGGTCGCTATCAGAAGAGTGCGCCGGATTCCCCCTACCCAAAAACTTTCTGTTTCCCCAAACCTCGTAATATTTTTTCGAAAATATTGGACAATGTTAGTATTAAGTATATGATTAGATTATTGTGTTATTTTAAGTTTTTAGGTATGGTATTTTGTATTTTGAGTTTTGTCAATTTTGTTGTGAATGTTTTTTATTGGGTTGTATATAGATGTATGTGTGATGTACCTATTACGGACTACCCTCAGATGTAGGGCAAATGTCGAGGACGACATTTTTTGGGGCTCCGGTAATTTTATGTTTTGCAGGAATATGTTTTAGTATTTTAGTTATTAGAGATAGTATTTTGAATGTTAAGGTTTTGACCAGTAAGACGGACAAGGAGGTACGGTATAAACACGGAAATTGTAGCGAGGTCGCGCGAAGAGTTCGTTAATTAAACGCGGAACACGGAACTCGCTTTGCTTTGGTTTGTTTTAAGATGACAACAAGGAAGCTAGACGGGTATAAAGTATAATCCGAATCTAGAATCTGGGCCAGAGGATTGTGGTCGATAGGCCAGAGTGGACTGGTCGGGTGACTAGTGAGGGGCTGGTAGCTAGGCCAGTCTGTTAAGGTGTTGGGCCGGTAGCTAGGCCAGTCTGTTAAGGTGTTGGGCCGGTAGCTAGGCCAGTCTGTTATTAGCGCGTGTGGCCGGAAAAGTTGGGCCGGTTCGTCGTGCAAAGTGCGGCCAGGAAATCGAGACTTGGAATTCAGCTTCCGAGATTTGGACCATCGAAATACCTGTGAAGACATCAAACTGAGTGAGCAAACCAAAGTATTTCAGTCTAGTTAGAGTCACGTTATATTCAGAGTTTTGGGATTATTCAGATAAAAGTAACACGCTCTAGTTGCCAATACCGTAATCCAGTCTGTCTTATAAAGGTCAATACCTGTATAAGAGATGTATGTAGTATAAGTGTAGGCTAAGGTGTCAGATCGTATGTATTTGTATCATTGCATTGTATGAATAAATATAGAGAGATATATATTATTGCCACTGAACCACTGATGCATTGTTATTGATCTGTCCCTTTGTTGTTAATATATTAAAGTAGAGTTTGAACCCGGGACAACAAGGGTAGCTATTTCAACCCCTATCAATTTACATTTCACACTATCACAACTATTTATCAAATTATTTACAAAAAAATTTGCATAATATGTCAAAGTAAAAATCGTAAATTATATTGTTCATCAGAAATGTACTACATATACTAAATATACATATATATTTTTTAAATTGGTGGCATTTTCTAAAATGTTGTATCATTAAATTTTAGGGGTTTAAATTTGTCTTTAACATGGTTTAACTTTAACATTTTTAATTATTTTTGTATACCACTGACATTTTATAATAGAAAAATAAAACCTAAATTCCATCATATGTTTGGAACACAGAAACATTAGCAGCAGACAAATTAATCAATCTATAAATATAAATACAATTGAAGTGTCTGTGATTTCACAATTAATACGTTTTTCTAAGCTCATATGCTTATTTAATTCACATTTTACCAAAACCTGATCATGATTATTTTTTATTTTGTCTGGTGTTGCTTTTTGTCAGGCTTAATCTCCGGAATGGCCTAACAAATTTTGACGAAATTTTCAGTGGCGTATAGAGGACTTTTCACAGATTAATCTAGGATACTTTTCTTGCTGGAAGTAGGTTTTGGGCCGTTACAAACACGTTACTAATGCACCTTGTTCTTGTAAACAAGAACTCAAATTGTATATTTTAGCAGAAAATTAAGATTCAAAACAAAGACATAATGTACATTACGTTAATCGAGTAACGCTAATAAAAATTAAAATAGAGATATATTTCCGTAGAACAGAATATCTGTACTTTATTATACATAGTCTATCAACACTCAGTAAACAAAAATTACTCTTATTCCCAAGTTAACTTCTTGTTTTACAAAAAATCTTGAAACTTGAGCATCACTTCACAGACTAGTTAAATAATGAAATGCTTATAAACCAAACCTAATCAACGACTTCTTCAAATAAAACTAACCATTGAAATCAAATACCGGACTCGGTTATTACTGGAGTACAATTACCGAGGTTAATAAAACAGTGTCGGTCTACTGAAGTAGATTTTATTTGTTTTTCAACTGCATCGCCCTTTGTTTGTGTCAATGATGAAACATTAAAATATCCCACGTGCAATGAATTGTAATGTAGTTCGAGCTGTTATTTTATTATCTTTGTTGGCTATAAAATGTAAAATTCATTGCATTCAGGGAATGCAATAAAAATTATATTAAAACATTAAAATTTCGGTTTCATTACATATCTACTGATGCGTCATAATTAAACAGATTAAAATATATTTTATAAGAATATCCAACGTTTTCAATATGGCAACAGTTGTTTGTTCTTGCTTAATACAAATAACAGCTATTATGCAACGGAATTAGTGAAGTTAGCCGCGTTCTATGTGTTATGCAAATAGATTTTGTTACCGCAAATATCCCTATAGAGTTTA
>JAGFPH010015481.1:0-20907 GCA_018207615.1 Philaenus spumarius | reverse complement strand
TTGAGCGCGTTTTGTAAGAAAACGGTAAGAGATAGCAAAAAAAGTTAAATACAAAAGTTGTAGAAAATTAAATTTCAAGGAAGAGATTTTCCATCAGATTCAAGATCCAATCATCCATTTAGCCACTATTCATCCGAGAAGGGAGGCTCCGCCCAAAGTCCTTAAAGCTAGACGATTTCACTCATTCACTGACATTAATTATTAGGCACTTCCCGTTATCGGAGCCCCATCAACCTCATACTTGAATTAAAGCTCTCGACGAGAAACTTTTGGGAAAATTGCCAGAATTTAACATTTTTTAATTTTGGAAGCACCTTTTGGGAGGGAACGATTTTTTCGATTTTTTGAATTTCTTCATTTTCCCACTTTGAGCGCATTTAGCAAGAAAACGGTAAGAGATAGAAAAAATGTTAAATACAAAAGTTGTAGAAAATTTAATTTCAAACTAACGATTTTGCATCAAATTTAAGATCCAATCATCCGTTCAGCCGCTATTCACCCGAGAAGGAGCTCCGGCACACAATCCTTCAAATTTCCGATGTTAATCTTATGGAGATAATGTTTAAATGAGTTTGAGTTGTAAGTTCTTCTGCTTACAAATAAAAAAAAATAACAAATTATATAAACTTGATTTGATTTGCAAGACTCTACTTTTAGTTTTATTTTTATCTCGGGTAGTGAATTCAATGACCTGATTGATATGATGGTGAAAGGATCAGATTAGGCCAAACAAAGTAGACGATTTAGAAATTACCTTTGACATTTATTAATATCATAAAATATGTGACAAAGAAAAATAAATTCAAATACATACAGATATAGACTATAAGTTTAAAGAGAGCCGTTAATTTATTAAAGAAAAGAATTTTAAGTGCACTGTACTTACAATAAGCAGACCACAAACTTATTAATTTAAAAAAATATAACCCCACTCGCACGCGCAAAAAACTTTCGTCGTCTAGTTCATGTTCGTGTCCGATTTACTGTCACATTAATTTAAGCGATCGCACTGTACACCATTTGACTATGAGATACTACATTGTACTTGTAGATCAAATAATTATAGTTGTTACATGATTAAACTGTTAAATGCATAACGTATAACGTGCAACACTTCTAGCGACGTTCACTGCTTGACTTCCCGTTGATAAGTGTAAAAATAATAAATGTTACATGATTAAACTTTTTAACAATGCGCAGTGCGCAATACTTCTAGCGACGTTCACTGCTTGGACTCTAGTTGACAAGTCCTTAGTGTCCTTCTCACACGCTACATTCGGCCGGCGTCTATTCCCTTTCCACCAATCAGAAAACGTCAGACCACCTATAGATGTTCAAAGTTGCGTCAGATCTTTGGGATGCTAGCTATGCATTCTTTCTGTGGATCTTGCGTGTGAACGCACATAGGCCGTTTCTCCAGGAATTGGCTTGCAGGTGTTCGCTTATCTCGTCTAGACTTTTGGACGTTGTTTTTCTAACTGCGTCTTGAAACTCGTATAATTTCCGCGTCTTGGCGTTAGTACATAGACTGTCTATCATCTTAAACCCTACTTTTAAATTTAAAATAATTGATTTAAAAAAATTGTCTGCCTTTTATTTTTATTCTACTGAAATGTATTTTAAAATTGTCTGCCCTTTTATATTTATTTCCTTTACGTTAAAATGCTTCTAATTATTAAGCTCTCTTTCTAAAAAAAACATTTGTAATATAAATTAAATTAAATTCAAAAATAAAAATGCTCTCTTTCTAAAATTGACTTATGGTCCTATTCTATATTATTTTATACTTTGGGAAGTTGGAGATCTTACAGAGTTCCCTGCCAAATAAAACAGCTGATTTATGCTCGGTCACCTATGTACAAACGAGCCAAAAATTAACGAGATTCTTTAGCAAATTTTCCAACTGCGAGCGAAGCGAAGCAGCCATCTGAGGCCGAAGGCCAAGGCGGGGTTGGGACGCGAAGCGTCCAGGGGCAGAGCCCCTAGTATATTACTATTAGTAAAATCCCATGAAAATTCATGAGCAGATTAATTTGATACATTTGAGAAAACTGTAACTTCAAAATATTAAGTCTAATGTGTTAAAGAACTAATGTGTAAGCTATAATACTTGTTTTGAGGTTATAAGTAGTTGAAAATTAATATTTTTAATTCCTTTACTTACTTCCTTACTTCCTTCTTCAGAAGAAATTACCTAGGCCTACAAACAACACACTATATATATATTTTTAAAAATTCCTGCTTTTTATTCACTCGCTTCCTAAAGTTAATACTTAACCGATTTTGATGACTCTTTTTTTTATTTAAAAGATAATTTCAAGTTCTAAGTCACTGCGAAGCTAAATATTTTATTTACACTTTTATTTTGGTTACATTCCGAGTTTTAAAATTGCATTAGTATGCTACAACTAAATTAATAGGAAATAATTGGCTCTAAACAGCTGATAACCTGATTTGAGTTTCATATAAGTACGTTATTTATTTTACTCAACTGTCAACAATTGATTTAGGTTATGTCATTGTTGATGTGTTTTAGGTCTGATTTGTTGTTAGTTGTTATGCATGTTGATGTGTAATTGAACTACGAAGTTTTGTTTAGGCTTTATATTTTTGTCATCCCTGATAATAAATGAAAGTAATATTGTTAAGATAGATATGTGGTAATTGAATTGGCAATTTGAATACTTTTAATAAATTGAAAAGGTGGAAAACAAGTTGAATTTCGTTACCGGTACTTTACATCAAAATTGGTCGAATTTCGACCACAGGAGCTCTAACTAAGTATATGCCACTGAGGAGTTTTAGAGCCTACAAGTAAATATTTTAATCATAAGCTGACTTAAATCAACAATTTTAACTCCAAAACTTTTTAATGCCGTCATTTAGGCAAAACTATAATATTGTTCACTTATTCAACAGTAGACTTATATTTGTAAATTAAAAGAAGCACAAACTTTTATGATTCTATTAAAATATCAATAACTCTGACCAATAGCCCAAGACAGAATGGACCAGATGTATCAATGTACATTAATATTCCCATAATAACAAAACATAACCTAAAAGTTGTAAACATTACCTTAACCCTTCCCACGCGGCAAACGAGTATAACCCCAACAGTAGACTTTGACCCAAACGCGTATTACGGCTAAAGTCGCAAAAATATATTTTAACCTCTGGTTAATTAGGTAGTTCACTAAAGTTCCGGTAGAATGCAGAGGCATGTCCGCTGTCTATTTACGAAGAGAAATATGTTTTGTTTAATGTTATAAGCCTCAAGGCAGTGGACAGGGGCGTTATTATGTGTGGAATTGCCCGGCGGCGAAAGCATTTTATAGCTTCTACAGCGCGTATAACGGCTAAACTCGCAGTCATACTAGTCTGATGTGAGACGCCCTCCGTGTTTGTATTTGAGCTTTGTTTTGAAGAAGAATTGTTTTTATAGATAGTTAGTAGTATTTAGTTTGGGTTGTAAACATTTTTTGTTGACGTTTATTTCTTTTATGTGTATATATTATCAGTATTTGAGTGAAGCCGTCTCTGCACCCTGATAAGTGTTTTGAGATATATCATACTTCTCCAACATACTAATAATTGTAAAATAATGTTTTGTTTTTTTTTTTTTTTATTT
The DNA here is from genome assembly GCA_018207615.1 of Philaenus spumarius. Classification (NCBI taxonomy): domain Eukaryota; kingdom Metazoa; phylum Arthropoda; class Insecta; order Hemiptera; family Aphrophoridae; genus Philaenus; species Philaenus spumarius. The sequence goes on along the minus strand of JAGFPH010015481.1, from coordinate 17,276 downwards.
TAACTCGTATTTTTTATTTATAATTTCATATTATTACTGCTAGAATTTAAAAATAATCAAAAACTAAAATTTGTTTTTTTAGAAGAAAAGTTTTTTACTATTATTTTGTTTTATGTAGGGATGGGTCGATTCTCGATACCGATTCTCGATACCACCGATACTTTAGCTTTGGTATCGGTATCGAGAATCGATAGCCGAAACTCGATACCGATTACCGATACCACGAGATACTCAGTTGTCAGAACTGCCCGTTCTCGTATAGACTCCGTGAATGTAATCTCCGGTATTTGCAATCACATTCTCTATATTTTAACTCAATTCAGCATTTTACAATAAATTATATCAGTAGGGAAAATGTAAAACATTATTAATTTTATGTAAGTGGACATTTTCCCCAGTAAAATGTTTTAGGCAATTGTTTCTTTTCATAAGTAAACGCTTCTTGTTTTATTTTTATTCATGCGTAGGCTGTTATTTGTACACAAGAAGTCTAGAGTAGGCTCAGGTTCAAACACTTATGGATTCGTTTGTTATCGGTCTATAGAATTAGGGTGTCTATTGTGAAGAAAAATAACACATTTTATAGATCGGTAACAAAAGTATTTAAACTTTAAAGTAATAATTTTATTTGTTTGAAGTCGGGTAAAACTTGTTGGGACTTACGTTACCCGTGATTTATGATTTTTATGGGAGTCCGGACGGAATTCCTTTGTTTTACTTTTTATTTAGAGGTGGGTCGGTTCCATTTTTTTTTTGGTTCCCGGTTCTAGAGTCAAATCGGTTCTATTTATTATTCAAGGAATTTAACAAGAATTTAAGAGTAAAGTATAAGATTTAATTTGAATACTGAAATGATTAAGTATGTTATATACAAATAATTAAATACAAGTATTCAGCTAAGTTAAATTACAGACAAAAGTCCATCACTTTCAACGTCTATTATAAAATATTGCCACACTTCGATGTCATTGCTGAAAAGACTAGCCTACTCCGGTTAAGTTTCCACATATCCTCAACTAACTAAACTTAATCAAATTAATATGTTAATTCAGTATAGTGTCGATTATCCGAAAGCGGAAATGTACTGTAAATAAATAAGTACATTACAGTACTGCACGTCGTGCACGTAATTCCGAATTAAAAAGTTTTTACTCGCATAATCAGCCGAGTTGTAGACTTCAGGGAGTTTGGGCGCTCAACGGAACAGCGGCGGCTGTTGAGTGTTGAGTCAGCCGAGCGCTTGGCAGCCCTTCGTAAGTGAGTAGGCCTGCAAAATTTAATTACCCGAACAAATCGACGCAATATTTAAATTTTATTAAAAAAATGAATAAAACACTGCACTAAAACTGAATACTGTAAGTATTTACACACAGCGTTATTAACTTGATATTACAGAACTTTGTTCTAACAAGTTGTTCAGACTTCAGCGGGACTAAACGGACGCCGTCGAATCAAATTTTCGATGATTGAAGTTCCGATTATTTCTGAACCTATCTGAATTGAACGTTCAGAAACAAAACATATATTCCGAGTAACGCAATCCTAGTCAGTCGTAAAAAATATTATTCCGAATAATTAAAAACTTGTTTTATTTTAAATTGCAACGCATTCTGCTATTTCGTTACTGAAACTCTCACGTGTTTTTCATTGGACTAGGTTAATTGTATTTTCTTATGCGGACATTAGATTGTTTTCGGGAGTAGGTTTTTTCGCGGACATACACTGTTGTATATTAAATTGCGTTTGAATGCCACGTTTTATAAAATTAGAGCTAATAATATTTGGACGTCGTATTCTTTTGCGGACATTCCTCATTTTATTTTTAGTAACATTTCACCAATGGTAGTTCATAAAATTGGTACTAATTATATTCGGGCATCGATTTTTTGCGGGCATTTACTGTGGTACTTAAATTATTTTTAACGCCGGCGTTTTTTAAAATTAGCGCTAATAATATTCGGACGTCGTATTCTTTGCGGACATTTGTCATTTTATTTATTTTTTTTTTCGCTGTTTTTTTTTTTTAGGTATCGGTATCGGGAATCGAGAATCGATTTTTCAAAGTATCGGTATCGGTATCGAGAATCGAAAAATCTGGTATCGACACATCCCTAGTTTTATGTAATAAAAATTGTAAATGCAACCAAAATCTAATGATGATATTTTTTTTAAATTACCCTTTCACATACAAAACAAAAACAAAAATTAACTTTGAAGAAAAAACTAAAAAATGTTTAAGTTATTTCAGCGTTGAGGTAAAATAAGGCAAATTTTATTCAGCGTGCGAAGGGTTAAATGGTTCGCATAGTTGTTGAAGTATTACAGCTGATGGAAGAAATCAGTTGTTAAATGTTAAAGAATAAATCAAACAATACAATCTTGCACATGCGCTATACTACTTGGTCACTCATGGACGTGCGGATGCACAGTCGCTTTTATAGGAGTTAATAGCGGCTTTTCAGTCACAATTGAAATTTCCTCTTTTACATGAAATCTTGTGATTGAGCCATTCATGTTAACTGTAATAAGTTTTCAATATGGTTCAAGTCTGGCTATTGACGTAGGATTTTTCTGTGTGTTAATCCATTCACCATACTTCAATAATCCTAAGATAATAATTATTTATTCACAGGTATTTTTTTTTAGAGGTGTTAGAATTTAATTGTTTCATTTTAACAAAAATAATCTCTAAATTAATCTTCACTGAAACCTACATGTATCAAAATGTTATTTTAAAACCATTTTTGGCCTTAACAACACCAAAATTTGCTTTTATCTAAACATTTAGTAAATGTAGACAATTTAAAAATCTTCTGAAACAAAACTTAAAATTTTTACAAATGTCTACATGGGATATTGGTTTCACCCTCTATCTAGTGACAGCCGTAGCTGCTCTTTGCTTAGTACAACTGTCGTTTACTTCAAGCATCGTTTTGAATATCAAAAATAATAATATGTAATAGGTTGTTGTATTATATGTCAGCTTAGTTATTATATGTCTAACTAATAATATTTGACTGTTGATATGGTTCCTGTATTTTTTCAGATTTTTGATCTGTCGTTCCATTGAATAAACAAACGTTTCATCAACATACCCGGGAGTAACTTATTATGTTACTATAAAATTTATTTTCTTTTGATAGAAGGTATTTGTTTTCTCAAACTCGTTTAGATAGATGTCAGCCAACAGCCCCGAGAGTGATGACCCCATTGCCAGTCCTTCTTTTTAGATGTAGAAATCGCTTTTATACGTAAAATAATTCTGGTTTAATAACACTTCCAATAGTGATATCCGTTCATTAATTGTGTGAGGGTCTAATATTTTAGCTTTCACTAGACGTTTATTTAATATAGATATTGTTTCCATGACTTTGACATTAGTGTAGAAATTAACAATATCGAATGATGCCATTTTATAGGTAGGTTGTAATTAAATTTCATTAATTCTGTTAGTAAACTCTATGTTGTTTTTCAAGCTATAGTTATTTTCTAAATTTATACTGCTTTTTAAGATTTTTTATAAAATTTTGGCTACTTCATATCCAGGAGTGGAAGTGAAATTTATAAGTGGCCTGATAGGAATATCTGTTTTATGTATCTTAGGTAGGCCTGTAAACACAGGTGCTTGAGCGTTTATAGGTTTAATTCTGTGCCTGGTATTATCACTGAATAAATGGATACAGGCGTTAATAGATTTATTAATATTTCGTACACTATCTTTGGTGGGGTCTTTATTTAATTATACGATATTACTATTACTTATAAAGGTATTTACTTTCGTGTTGTAATCGTCTACATTCACTACAACGACTGTATTCCCTTAGTTAAAACTTCATTGTTATTATAGATTTTGTTTTTAATTTTGTTTAGGGTTTTTAATTCACTCAACCACCTGTGATTAAAACTGTTGGGACCAATACTCTGTTCTTGAACTGATTCACAAGGTTGTCATTAATTGACTCGCATTTCGTTATGTGATTTGGGTAAAGATTTTATCACCCCCTCGGCGCTAACTATTTCGTTGACGTAATTGGCTTTACTGAACTTCGGAAAGTTATAATTTAAACCTTTATTAAAGAGTCCGATTTCCGCCTCATTAAACTCGATAGTCGTTAGATTGGAGACCCTTTCGTAAAACGTATGTTGACATTGTATCTTATCGATTGGATATTGCTTATCTTTAAAATTACATAGTTTCGTCTTGTGCCCTAATAGAAAGTTTTCCCTACAAAATGATATAAAGATATCAATAGAAAGACAACCAATTGTAAGCGATATCTCGAATGCAAGATGTGTTTTTTAATTGGTTTAAAACTGTCCATTTGCAAGGGTTTACAGAAACCTCTTTATTTTTGAAACTATAAGAGTGGCGTCTAATTGGAAGGCAGTGTTAGAAAGTTAAAACTTGACGAATCCAATGGTATCTTTATATTACAGTATTTGTCAAAATATTTCTGTCGAGCGCCATTGATTTTTAGAGACGTGACAAAGTTGAGTATAATTGCTTTGTGTATACAATTTTACCATGACGATTACATATGTAAATATACGTTTTAGAAAAAAAAATTAATGTTTAAATCATTTCCTTTCCAACGGCTTTTGATTTATTGTGATTGGATGATTTTTAGTGGGTGAAATATTCAATACAAATAGAGTTGTCAATGTTGACTTATTTCAAATGCTTATACAAATTGAGCAGTCTGACAGTACGAGAGTTAACGTAATATTTGTATATTTTTATTAGTGAAATTATTTATTGTTTTTTTTTATGTATGAATTTGTGTTAAATGAAGAGAATGAGTTATGAATGATTTTAATGATTTTGATTATGGGTCATAACTATGTCTTGTGGGTGAGAGAGTGTGAAAATCTTTATTCTGTTTGAGACTGCAGAAATACAAATGCAAAGGACAGTTACTTTCTTTTTATTATTTATATTCTTTTTGTATAAAATAAATTTAAAAAATAAGGCCTGACCAAACTTTCCACGATTTCTTTTTGTTTCTATTATTTTTTGATTTGTAACCTCATCACAGGCATAGCTTTGATTGATGGTTGTAAGGTATGGAAGTGTTTTATTCATTTAATTTGTATGGTGTTTATAAAGGACAAAGTATTTATATTTTAATTATTATATTATTTTTTAATTTCTTGTGTTTTTTTTTAAGCATTCAAAATAAGGTGTAGTTTTGTGTTATTTTTTCCTGTAAACTGTCAATTGAAATAAAATATAATTTATTATTATTTTAAATTTTCTATAGATTTTTGAATATATATAATTATTTTTTTTTGGAAATTACTCTTTTACAATTTTCCCCAAGAAAATTATTTGTTATTTTTTATAGTTTCATGTAAAGAACCTTTTTTTGCAATATTTTGTGTAGGTATTTTAGATTTTTGAACAGATTTTAAACAAAAAAATATATAATAATGTATACATTACTTGAAAGAAATACATTTGTAGATTTTAAAATGATAATTTGAGTAGTAAAAAAGATAAATTAAGTATTAAAAAAGAAACTCTACCAGTTGAGTGGTTTCTATATACAGATGTAGGGTTAATATAATGCTTTGTCTGATACAGGTGATGGAGCAAATGATGTTTCCATGATCCAAACTGCCGATGTTGGTATTGGAATCTCAGGTCAGGAAGGGATGCAAGCTGTTATGGCATCAGATTTCTCAATGCCTCGTTTCAAGTATCTGCATAAGTTCCTATTGGTTCATGGTCACTGGTCATACGATCGCCTAGCTCGCATGATCCTTTATTTTTTTTATAAAAATGCTGTAAGTTACCCTCGCGATATTCACAGGTTTCTTATTCATTTCCAATCGAAGAAAGAACAAAATTCTTTATCTAAAAATAAGCACCTTTATAAATGTCTGACGATATTTGCTCAGATTCTTTTGTGACTTTAATCAACATATTCAAAATTCAGAGATTGAGAGATGTAGATTGTGTCTATATTAAAAAATATAAAAAGGTAAAAAAATATGTTCAAATTTGTCAGTTTCTATTGCTCGGAGGCCAATTAAGGGTGTTATAAAAATAAAACCTAATCAAATTTAAAAAAAAAACGCATATATTATTTTTTTACATGCAACACTGTAATGAAAAGAACCTACACCTTGTTTGGAAACTTTGTACCACTTTAGTACAACCTTTTTTATCGAAAATTTGATTAACTTTATGTTTCCTTAATTGGCCTCTTAGCCACAATAAGTGGAATATTCACACAAAAAAAACAGTTTTTGGTATACAGTAATTTCAAAAAGAAAGTAACTAATCAAAGTGTTCTAGATACATGGATAGGATATTTATTTTTAAACACAAACTATTATACAATTGTATATTCTAAATTACTACAGGCTATGAACTGTAATTCTTATAACAATTCAAAATGATGTTGAGAAATAAATCTGTACAAAATAAAATTAATTTAGGAATTCCATTTAAATCAAAAGAAACACTGGCGCGACACCTAGCGGTAGATTTCTACAACGTATATTAAATTATGAAATGGCCAAGATTTTCACTATTTCCAGTCACACAAAAACGTAAATCCAACAATTTACAAATTATAAGTCGTTATATCATCCATATTAAAAATAACTGTAAAAAACCTGAGTTATCTATAGGCCTAACAATAAATAGGTCTGAAGCAAAGACAAGAGATAAATAGAATTCAATCGAAATAAAACGAGAATGTCACAATACCTTTTATAGGCCGTGAACAGAAACAGCGATAGAATTTCATTAACTATGAAAATACCAGTCAAGTACGAATGGAATAAATATGGCCTATGGATATATTACATATGTATACACATTTTATCTCACTTAAAATATGACCGAGGATATTAAAATATTACAGAAATAGTTTAAAAAAAAAAAAAATAAATAAAAAAAATAAAAGTCTGAAGAGAACGTTTTAGTACCATAAAAATAGACATTGAAATTGGAACATGATTCTGATGGCTTAGGCCAACATATGATTGGAATCTTAAATAATATTAGAAGTCATGCTATGTATGTTAATTTGTAAGGATTAAATAATGCAAGAGAAGTTATTTAAATCCCATAGTATGTTTGAAACAATAATTTTAATAATAATAAATTCAGTAAATGTAAATGTAACTATTAAAAGTTTAGTTTTGTGTAAAAGGGTCATAATATAACATTTCATCTTCTCATATAAGAAGAACAAGAAGCAGTGGATTCAATAGGATATCTCTTTGCATAGCTTCAGTACTACAAAGAAAAAAAAATATGGATTGTTGAATAAGACCCCAGACTGGATAAATGGGCCTCTGTGTTTAATAATTTTAAGGTAGATTTTTCCAAAAAGAAAAAAAAGTATTACTGATTTATCAATCCAAACTATATCAGAAAGTTTCAGCAATCAAGAGAAAATGATTTTTATATAAAGTGATTAATAATATCTCAGTCAAACCTAAGATAAAGGCATAACCTCAGAACCAATTGGGTGAGACCTAATTTAATTGATTTGAATTACTTTGTCATAACTAATAGCCTAGTATGCAGATCTTATATTAAAAAAAAGAAAAACAATTACAAACATTAGTGAATATCAATTTTATCTGTTAAAGTAACAGAATATTTTAATATAAACTTTTCAATGTGTACCCAAAGTGATTGTTACAATGAACAATTATTTCCCCAATCATTCACTCATTAACCAAACAATAACTTTTATTTCATTGATTTATTTTATGCTAATTTTAGGCTTGAAATCCCTACTTCCTTGAGATAAGCCGCTCTTACCTTAACCCCGAGAAAGAGACTCATATAGACAATTAATTTCATTTTATATCATGTTTAATATGTACCAATTTTTCTTTTATAATTAATAATTACATCAAACAGTTCCGATAATAGAAGAAAATAAATAGACATTTATTAGATGAAAGACATTCTAAGGAGCCATAAATAGCCCTTAATTATTATTTGGATTTATAATATGTTATGTGTACCAATTTAATCTCTTTGCTACATTAATAGTTTCATTAAATAAGATTGATATAAATCAAGAAAAGGATTTATTTCTTTTTATAAAGTTTGTTCATACAAAATTTTATATGAATATCAATAAATAATTCCATTATTGTAATCAATTGCTGCTTTATTTCTCTGTATAATTGTTTTCAATGATTATTGTTATTGCTAAGACATTTTACTATTCTTTACGAAAGAGCACCATAATGTGTAGTTTATAAATTTTAATATTTTGAATAAAATATTGATATGAAAGATTTAATGTATATTTCATTCTTCATATTTTATGAGTTGACAACTTGACAAGCATATCATAATACCATATTGTGTAGAAAAATAATATGTGCTAATACTCAGAATATATTGAATGGTTAGCGCACCTGACTTGGAAGCACAACATATCTTGCATGAATTAGCCCGTTAACGCCGGGAGTTTTTCATGTTAAAATTTTTCATTTTTTTTCAGATATTAATTTTGCTACATATTTTTTATAACACAGAAAAATAGTTTAAAAAAATTTATGTTCTTTTTTTTTGTTTTTGTAGCGGTACCACTCGGCCAAACCATGTATTTTGTGATATCAAAATGATCATTTTAAAGGTACACCAATAACAATCCAATCAGTAATTTTTTCTGAAAGATTAACTTTTTATTAATGGTACAAAGCAATACATATTTTATTTACATAGTATCTCGGTTTATTTTGTTGTGTGGTATGGTAGAAAACAGGTGATACATAATCCTACATTACATTTTGTGCATATTGTCCGAACTCTTGACTCACAATCGTCCCCAGCGCAACGTCGTCTTGATACTTGCTCAGTAGGAACAATAAAAATGACCAAGTTGATCTTAACGAAGGACAGTTAAAGGTACAATTTTTTTCATTGGACCGGGTCTTGATTGTGATACTCCGTAGCGTTTTTGATAAGTCTTAACAATATTCCGCCGGAATTCCAGCTGTGTACATTTTTTGTTTGACATTTTATATAATATCCAGGCATTCTGAACTGCTGCATCAATTATCCAGGTAAAAATTGGCCACCACCACTTTTTACCTCTAATGCCTATGCGATGTTGATTCACATTCTCATCACCTAGGTCAGTACCGCCCATATATTTGTTGTATGTTCCTACTAAATTTGATCTTGTAACATACAATATTTTTTTATCTTTTTTTTAAAACCTTCTCACATTAGAAGTCGGATTGACACCAAATGATGTTGAGGCTACTGTTATGACAGAATTATCCATCCACCGGATATATTGTATGCCGTTACTTTTGTCTAGCATGGTTTCATAAAAACCGCGATCTTTCGAAAATGATTTTTTTTTAGTTAGAGGAATTTTTTTTGTAGCCTATTGTCACTTATCGTACCACTACCATTATAACCATTCTCTTTTAAAAATAGAAGCAAATTTTGGCCAGTGAATAAGTTATAAAAAAAAAATTGAAACGAAAGTTTGCGTTTACAATCCGGTATTTCCATTGCATTGTGTAGAATGGTGCAGTTGATTTTCCAAAGTAGTTTGCAATGTTGTCTGGAATGTGTTTATTTTTTCCTGCATAAAAATCAAAGTTTACAATATATCCATTTTGTAAATTGATACACCAAGCCTTATAACCGAATCTAATGGGCTTATTTTTTATGAATTGTTTACATGAATGATGGCCGAAATACTTCACCATGCACTCATCATAATTCAAATGTCGTTGGGGGATAAAGTGTTCAACAAATTTTTTTTTTATTTGTGTCATTAGAGGACAGACTTTATTGTACTTGTCAGTCATGTCGAGATTATTATTATCTGTGCAATGAAGAAATTTTGTTATCTCCAAAAATCTGTCTCTTCTCATGGAAGATTTTACTAAAGTGTTTCCCATATCTTCTTCAATATTCCAGAAAAAATGTTTTCCCGATTTTTCATTGTATCAAGACAAAATTAATATTCCAATAAAACATGTCAATTCTTCAGTTGTTATTTTAGGATTAGCCTGGTTATTAAAAACGGCATACTTTTCAATTTCATTACATAAAAATTTTAAAATATTGTCATCAAAGAATATTTCAAACATTTGCACCTCTGTTAGATTATTGAAACGAGAAAAATCCCCTTCAGAGAAAGGAAATTCAACATTTTCCAAATCGCCTTCTATGAAGTTGCAAATTTCGGGTTTCGGGAAGTCAAGAGCGATATTTTCTGGCAAAAAAAGTTCGGCATTCATCGTGACATCTTGCTGATAATTGTCGGTCAGATCTTGTCCTAGCAATTCATCTTTACTTCATCTTACATCTAATTCTGTTTCATTGTTTTCATTACTGTTAGAGCCAAACAGACGAGCTTCAGCATTCGCCAATAATTGGTTTCCTGCCAAATTATCGATGTAAGCAACATCCTCGTCTCCTGAATCCTCGTCTGTGAGTACATTTGGTTCCGGAGGATCTATATATACATCAGCCGCTTGAAAATCATAAGCTTCTTCATTTAAAATATGTAACAGTTCGTCTAATGTTAGACCATCCCTAAAAATAAAAAAAAATACAGTTTTACTAAACAGAGAAGTAGAATTTTTATACCGGTTCGGCCGAGTGGTACCGTATGGTACCAGGGAGGTAAACGTCGATGTAGCATGAATAAAATACACGGATGTAAAGTAAAACATATTAGAACCTACTCAGTAGTATCCAAAGAAAAACATATACTATGTTACATTACATTAAAAGTAAAAGGTTTATTACTTACTCAAGTACAATGTGAGGGTTCGCCATGGGAAAAGACACATGTAAATTCAAAAATCAATATAAACCAAGAAAACTAAAAAGGCGCGAAAGCAAGTAGTTCTATACAACGTCTATTCTTTATTCTAACAGTCAAGCCAGTCAAGAAAGTCTGAAGGTCATCAGGTTGAACACTACAAAGAGAAGAAAATATCGTATCTCGTGGTACCGTATGGAACCACTAGGCGGTTATGGGTTAAGTTGAAGGAAATGGATGTTTGTATTGTATTAAAAAGTTTATTTCAGGCAATGATATCCTGTCTGTGCCTTGTTAGACGAATTTTTGAAGAAAATAAGAGCTATTACACTCGACCCAACTTGAAAACCGTTCGTCGGAAGAGGTAAAACTTTGTTTCTATCCGTTTCAGACCATTTGGAGACGATACCCAAAATTTATTACTTTATATATATATATATATTTTTTTTTTATTCCCGGATTGATAAGTCGTAGTAAATATACTTCAAAATTGCTGATTTTTTGGTGAAAGGGTCCTAGTAGGATTCTTCAGATACATTTTTTTTTTCAATCCGATTTTGGAACAAGGAACAAAATTGATAGGAAGCTCCTGATAAATGATTTTTTTTTCATTATCCGTGCAAGGTTTTTGCTCAATTTCTCCCACTCATAAGCCTGTGTGCAATTTTTGAGCTATATCGTTCAAAAGGTAATTAAATTTACTACAATCCTGTGCAAAGGTAATTCAGGTACAATCCCTGGAACAAAGAAAAAAATTGATAGGAAGCTCCTGATAAATTATTTTTTCACTATCCGTGTAAGGTTTTTGTGCAATTTCTCCCACTTATAAGCCCGTGTGCAATTTTTTAGCTATATCATTCGAAAGGTAATTAAATTTACTACAATCCTGTGAAAAGGTAATTCAGGTACAGTCCCTGGAACAAGGAACAAAATTGATAGGAAGCTCCTGATAAATGATTTTTTCATTATCCGTGCAAGGTTTTTGCTCAATTTCTCCCACTTATAAGCCCGTGTGCAATTTTTGAGCTATATCGTTCAAAAGGTAATTAAATTTACTACAATCCTGTGTAAATATAATTCAGGTACAGTCCCTGGAACAAAGAACAAAACTGATAGGAAGCTCCAGATAATTGTTTTTTTCATGATCAATGTAAGGTAATTGGGCAATTTCTCCCAATCATAAACCCGTGTGCATTTTGTGAGCAATATAATTCGAAAGATAATTAAATTTACTACAATCCTGTGCAAAGTTATTTCAAATACAGTTTCCGGAACAAGGAACAAAATTGATAAGAAGATCCTGATAAATATTTTTTTCATTATCAGTGTAAGGTAACTACGCAATTTCTCCCACTCATAAACCCGAGTGCAATTTGTGAGCTATATCATTCGAAATGCAATTAAATTTACTATAATACCGTGTAAAGGTATATTTGGAACAGTTTTCGGAACAAGGAACAAAACTCATAGGAAACTCTCATTATATAATACTAGTTATTCCCTGATAAGAAAATTCGGCTATAGTAATGCGGCAGTGCTGCTTATGGGTTTTTTAACATATAAAGTAACTTTTATAACTTTTATAAGGTATAAAACATTAAATGTGAATGTATAATGAATGTTTACAAAATTTGTGTTGCAGATTTTTGTGTTCCTTATATTTTGGTATCAACTGTATTGTGGATTTTCTGGAACCATTATGATTGACCAGATGTATCATATGCTCTACAATTTATTTTTTACTTCTCTGCCGCCTATTGCTATCGGTGAGTTTCTTAGTTTAAAATTTGTTTAGGCAAAACAAATACAGATCTTATTTTGTAATCCCTATATACATCGACACGCCTCTTTTCCGCTGAGCGCTTGCATGTCGAGTTATAATCGACAGCAACATAGATCAATTCCTTTCCAATTTTAGAAGCTTTAGTCACTCTATGTTTGTAATTTTCGACTTTATGACACTTTTTATGCTATTCCAGACAAACATATTCATAGTTCTTAAATGTAATAGGCTGTGGAAAATAATTAAAATATAGTTTTATCAGCTATTGTAGTCTGTTGTTAGCAGACTGTGTTTGTTAGTTGTAAACATGTTGAATTCTTGGTGTTCTTTATGAAAAAGCTATTGAAAATTAATTATTATATGACGAATCGAATAGTGGTGTTAGTAAAGTGAGTGTTGGAAGAGAAGAAACAGTTATTGAAAATGATAATATGACTGACATTAGTGACTTTGAATGTGATATTGAAGACGATATTGGTGATGACTCTAGGCCTAGTCCTGTTTAAGTTCTTCGAGAAATATCACACTTGCAAAAATTTCAAGTAGCCTAACTTATATTATAAGAAGGACTAGACTTTTGTAATTTGTATTTTATATTTTGATTGTGCAAACAATTTTATTATTATATAATGTTTTTAGAATAAGCTTATGAATTTCAGATTTTCTTACTTTAAATTTTTTTTTAGAAGAATATAACACAATTATACCAATATTTATTTTCAAATTTAGGGCAAGTACTTTTTTTGAAGCTTTTTGGATACATTCAAGTAAGAAAAAAGTTTATGATATTGTGATATACATTTTTATTGCTGAAAAGTCCAAAATTAATTACATCCTGGAGGAGCATCAGTGTCATATTTAATGAGACCTCAAAGGGTTGACTTTTTTATTTGTCCTTGTTTTCAGGAGTATATGATCAAGATGCTAAGGAAAGTTTACTCTTGACCCGTCCTGCTTTATATAAAAAAGGAAGACTAGGTCTTGTATATAGATCATGGTCATTTTGGTTGGCCACAGCAGATGCCTTGTATCAAAGCAGTGTTATATTTTTTATCTCAGTCGGGGTAAGTAACGGACTATTTATAGTTATTATATTTTATTTACTAAATTTTCTTGTAAATCTTAATTTCACAAAAACTTTTTACTGTGTTAAATTAACGATCTATCATCCTCTCATTGTTCTGCTTTTCAAAAATTGCATATAACCCACCCTTTACATGCATTTTATAATGGTCTAAATTTTACTATGTGTAAATATTGTTGTTTTAAGAAGAGAAATGGCTATTAATATCATTTGTTGATCTCCTCCCTCTTTTTTGACACACTCATATCAAATAACTGTATGGATTAAATTACCTTGTGTGGACTTCTCGTTGAAGGAAGTTTCCTTGCACATCAACCTTTGATTTATTGCTGCCTTCCCCTTGTGAGCTTCTTCATCACCTGGTTGCTGGATTCCAAAGCGTTCTCTCCTGTGCTCCAGCATCTCCCAATCAAAAATGATGTGTTTGGCAGACTCCTGGTCGCTGTACAAGACTCTCTCACTGTTGCTAGATGCTTCCTGAATTGACCATCTCCAAGGACTTAGTGAGCTTAGCGCTTAGTCCCTTAATCGGTCATTTGCTTGTGTATGCCGGTATTCTATACCATCTTTGACACTGTTCCTTCCTGGTTGTTCACTGTGCTCATTGCCATGCTGCCGGCTAATGCTGCAAAATGATTCCAGCTCCATGAAGATTGAAGATGCTCTTTTCTTAGTGTGGGTGTTTGCCATCTCATTCCCTTGAATGTCACAATATCCACCATGTTCCCATCATCCACCACTCATCTCAATTCCACCATGTTTCTTGTGGAGAGTTGATAAGGATGAGAGGCATTCCTTCGCCAGTTTAGATGTGACTCCTGTGCTTTAAGAACTGCTTTACTTTCAAAGAGAAGTAGGATCTGAATGAGTACAAAATATTAAATTTAATAATTTTATTTTGAGTTATAGACCTAAATTTTGTCACTGCGGTTAGCTTTTACCATAAGTTCTGGTTATTTTTAGGAATTAATAATTTTAAAGTTTTTTCGCCTATAATATTACACTCCTCATCTTTGTTAGCCTTGAGGAGCAACAAAAATTCCATACAAAATTAAAAAACTTCTTTTTCCTAACAAATCTCCAGGAAAAATCTAATAAATTTGTGGTAAAAAAAATTTATTTTAGGAAGAAATTATTATGTAACAAAATGATTATTAAATTTGTAAATATTTTGTTTTTATTGATTTAGGTTTATACTAACGAGGATGTGGGACTTTGGGAATATGGCACAACTATCACAACCTGCTGTATGTGGGCGATGTTAGGTCAGATAGCTTTAGAAACCAGATCTTGGGTAAGTTCTTATTTACTATTTGATAACATATTTAATTAAGGGATCGCTGTATAATATTTTTGAGAGTTTTAACAAAGAAAAATGTTTGGTTGGGGTGGGTGAGATAACAAAACACTTAGTTTTGCAGAAAAAAAAACTGACTTCAATTTTCTATCGAGAGGAAACTATAAATCAAGTAACAAAAAACCAGTAGTTTTATTTAGAATTTATTATTTAATCATTTCTGATTTTTTTAGATAGATTTACTGAAACTGGAACTACACTTACTTTTAAAATATTTAATGTGTCAACATCGAATAAATACTAAATACTAACACTATGTTTAAGGCAGCCTTGTAGTTGAGTGTTAGCGAACCCAATTTCATAAGGTTTCTGGTTCTATACTTAGCAGTGTACAGTTAACAAAATGACTGCTTTATATATAAACTTTTATTGTAGAAAATTGTTCAATATGTTATTAAAAGTAAAAACCACAATTGCCATACAACTAATAGAAAACAAGATATCAGTGAGACCATTTTTTGACACAGATGTAATGATAGCAGTTTCATTCACAAAATATCAGCTGTTTGAATTGAAAGGCTCAGTGTATAAAGGGTGAACATGTTACATTTTGTGCGTGTTGTGTCTGGATAATGAATGTATCCTCCAATTTTCCCATTAACAAAATAGGTTTGATAAAGGGGGTAACATTAAAAAAAAAACTGCAAAGTGTATATTTCTAGTAGACAACTAAGGTGACCCGTGCTTCATACACATAATTTATGAATTCTTTTTATTACTGGTGAAGGATTAATGATAACCTCAAAGTTAAGATGGTAAGTTACATGTCTAAATTAAATTACAATATCAAGTGTATGTTATAACAGGAGTTTCAATAAATTTTAAAAACAACCATCATGTCTTAGGTCAACTCCTAAACAAAAATCAAACTTAAAATTGGAAATAAATTCAAATAATTATTCCAAAATATGAAATGAGCTAACGGAAATAATATTATAATAAAAAAACTGATTTTTGTACCTTCACTAAACATTCTCAACTGGCAAGTTATGAATTTTAATCGAACTAATTGGTTTCAAAAAATTATTTATAATAGGCCTAAACTTTCATTTGCATTATTTGTAAATATCAGTATTTTCCCATCTACTTGAGACCATAACCTTTAGATTAATATATAATACATCGGCAATGAGTGCACAGTTTTCATATAACTTTACTTACCAGTTCAAATTAATTGTTTATTTGTACGACAGCATGCCTGTGCTTTTTGCCTTAAAACAACAATAACAAATGTACATTTATAAAATTATAAGTGCAGCGTTGTTGATTTTTAATCGGCTTAATTCCTATTTTTCAGACGATTCTTCATGTATTGTCCTTTGTTGTATCGATAGGATCGTATTATCTGTTCTGTCTGGTATACAACTCCATTTGTATGCAGTGTTGGGGATTGCCTAGCAATACTTGGGTATTAGAAAGTACGTTAGGAGCCCCTTTACATTGGCTTGTTGTTATTTTGACAACATTTTCTGCGTTGATACCCAGGTAAGCAGTGTTTGTACAGTGGTGGTACTAAATTCAGGTAGTGTAAACAAGTGTTGTAATCACTACCAAACAAATATTTCAATATTTTTGTTTTGTTTTCTGAGTTAATTAATAAAAACATTATTTATAACCTAATCCTTAAAAGAACTCTTATAGGATCACTCGTTTGTTGTCTGTCAGGAATAAAGATAACACAATGTCATTTGGCCTAGTTATAAAGCACTCTAATCGGCATATATATTAAAAAAAAACAGATCTAAAACAATATTTTACTATGAATTTAGAGGCATATGCATCTTTTCATAGTTTGGTAGATAGGCTTTTAACCATATCTTTATTAATAAATTCAGTTTTTAGGTCTTTAAATAGTAATATAATAGTACAGTACATTATATTGTTCCGTCAGTTACCTTTTTTCGTTAATTTATTTGACGGATTTCGGGATGTCCATCCCATCTTCAGAATCTCTCGACTCGAACACCCTATACGACACAGCGATAAGAATCCAGGAACCCCGAGGCAAATAAATGTTCCAAGGTAAATTTAATTACCTTTCGAATGATATAGCTCACAAATTACTCGGGCTTATGAGTGGGAGAAATTGCGCAAAAACCTTACATGGATAGTGAAAAAATCATTTATCGGGAGCTTCCAATCAACTTTGTTCCTTGTTCCGGAGACTGTACCTGAAATAACTTTTCACAGGATTTTAGTAAATTTAATTACCTTTCGAATGATATAGGTCTCAAATTATACTCAGGCTTGTGAGTGGAAGAAATTGCGCAAAAACCG
>JAGFPH010015480.1:0-11054 GCA_018207615.1 Philaenus spumarius | reverse complement strand
TGAATTAGTTTTGCTCGCTAAATCGACAAATGTTAGCAAAACGACAAATGTTTTGCTCCCTAAATCTAGTTATTGTCGGATTAGACCTGTAGACCCGCGACACTGCACCTGTGTTTGTATTTCTGATCGTATATTTACTCAGGCAAGCAAAGTCAAGGTAACGTGGAATGCAGCAGGAATGGACGGGCCCGACCCGTTAAGGCTAAGGTCTGTTTACGTTGTTTATCTGTTATTTACTCATGCCCGTCAGCCGGAGATCAGCGCTAAGGGTCATTCGTCATTCGGCCTTTCGGCATCGAGCCTTCCGGGTGGGAGGGTCAATCAGTTCGACATCGAGTCGGACTGGTCATTCGACGAGATGGGGTCACCGAATATTCGAAATCGAGCTAGGAACCTTTGCGAGGAATCGTTACTTTGGCGTAAGTATTACCGAGTAAGAGAGTTCTAGTGTGCCGTAGGGGAATTCGGGAGTAGTATTAGTACCATAAGAGTAATGTAGACTCCTCTCCTCGATTCACCCCGTCCACCGCTGGAGAATATTCAGCTTCCTTGCTGGAGAATATTCAGCCAATCCGTTCCTCGCTGGAGAATATTTAGCTACCTCGTTCCTAACGAAACGGGTTAAGAAGTAGGCATCGCGAGTTCGGTGGTTCGGACATTTCGCATAGTGGACGCCGGCGTGGTAGTAACGATAGGTCGTGGTACAGTAAGAGTAGCTGTAACCATCACGCAACCATCCCGGAAAGGAGCTTTTGGCGGTGATGATTTATTAAGGGTGGAGAATCAACCTTCTGGTAGCTCATGAATGCCCAATATAACTGAGCCAAAAAACTTTCCCGTAAATTCGAGTTTGCCGGGCCCTTGGAACGTATCCCATTCCGACTAGAGTCGATTGCGGCTTTTTTATTCCTCAATCGTAATTGTTGTAATTTTAAACTCTTTAGCTGGACGGACTCGATGTAAATGCATTCACAATATTCTCCCCCATTTTTCCCAAATCACATGGTACCCAAAGACTACAAACTATATATTAACAAGGGTCATGCATTATATTTCAATTTGTGTTTGTATTTTATTTTCATGTCTATGTTTGTTTCATGTTTAGTATGTATGCATTTTTTATATTAGTATTTATGTTTTAGAATTGTACCAGCGGGAAGCAATACCGACTCACTAGCAAAGCTTCTTTTCTAAAGCCAAACTTCTCTCTACGCCACTTCGCCTTTCTACGAAAACGCCACTTCGCCTTTCCACTTCAACGTCACTTCGCCTTCCACGCCAACGCCAAATCAACTACACTTCATTTGGCTATTTCCCACCAACATCCGAGATATACTCAAGCCGGGTATATCTCACTCGTCTGGTGCCGGGGGAATTGTTGTAGCACAGCTACAATATTTTCAATAGCTTTCTTCGTGAGATTCCCCAGCATCGTATATACAGCCCAGCGGATAAAGAAAATTCAAATCACCGAGAAACTTCTTGCCCTTAAAAGGGCCAACTTCAGTCAGCGTCATGCGATTTTCGCCGGAGATTAACTCCACAAGTCCCCGGGACGATATTATATAACATCTGTCTGGTTAACGTAGGCACGTTCGGCCGCCAAGGACACGTCATATATAGCCCGGCAAACTTCAATAATCTAGGTTTACTTTCCTCGGGAGTTGAGACCTCGTCTTCCAAAAAAGTCACTAGTATTATTGCCCCACAAATTTCTCAAGGACCGTTCCGACAACGCACTGCTGCTGTCTGGGAAACGTAGACACGTTCTCCCACCAAGGACACTGCGACATCACTGCGAACGGCTCCTTCACTTCTACCTTATAACTTCTCCCCGCCGACGAGACCTCGTCTTAAGGGAAAGTTGTTTGGTTATCTCCCGCGAAACATCTGTCGAAATAACTCAATATCCCCCAGTAAATTCAGCTCCCCGGTCATGGTATATATTTATTTAGTGGCAAACGTAGAAACGTTTGCCGAAACAAAACTAAATATATCTTCGCTCAAACGACCAAAACAATAACTTCAAACTTTCTCGGCGTTCATCGCACTTCCAGAAGGTTACAATCTCCCGCGTTGCTTCTACGAAAATGTTCTAAGTCCCCACGCGAACTTAAGAACTAGCTAACGCTAACTTAAGAACGCGCCAACATTTCTCATCATTCCAGTGGTTCGGAACTCCGCAACTTTGCCGCCAGGCAATTCGCCAACCACGTCCGCAAGGTGTTACTTCTCGCACCAAGGTGTTACTTTTCGCTGGAGAACTGTATATATACGGGATGAAATAGTCCAAAATTTAACAGATCCTACCTGGACTCTGCAGGCGAACTTCAATCTTCAATTGATGTAGCCTCCCCTCTGGTTGCGGGGAACATCTGTAATCAAAAGAGTAGATTAGCGATGTATGAAGTGCGGAGGGGGTAGGTCGGGATGGGAAAGAGGTGGAGAATAGAGGAGCAGGCACTGGCCTTGTTAGGCCGGGAAGGCTTGGTTCTTGGAATGATTGATTTTTGTGGACCCTTAAAAGGGCCGGTGGGAGCGTTTGAAGTTGAAGTTAGACCGCCGTCTCTCGAGCCAGGGTCGCCCTTGACGCTGGTGGAGGGTCCAGCTGAAGTGTGGCGTCCGTCTGTAATCGCTCCGGCTTATCCGTCAACACTACGTAGACGGGTCCTCGTGGGTCCTCGGTGGAGGTAAGGCGGACTGGGGATGGCCTCGGGATGGTGATGGGCACGAGTTCCCGATACGTCGTGGATGCGTAGATCCGCCGGGCGAGAGTGACGGGTGCCTGGCTCTGAAGGAGCAGTCGGCTGCGGCGGCGAGATTCCTTGCGTGCTTGATGGCGCTCGTATGTCGTCTTCGGCATCTACAATAAATACAAATTAATAGAGTGCCCAAACTGGAGACCCTAGCCACTGACGTCACTGGATCACCAAGGACCAGTCCCCTTTAATTTCCCCGGAGGGAGATGATTGCTAATAGTGAAAGCCAGGTTCCTACCTTATTATTTCCTTAACGGGAGGCGGATTCACTATTATATCGCCGGGCTCCTGCCCTTTTATCTCCCCGAGGGGAAGCGAGTTTCTGCGCTGGTCTGGACGAGAAGAGAAGGCGAAGAGACAACACCGTTTTGGAATCGAATTATTTCGCTGTCTCAACTCCTTGGTCCTGGTAATCTCAATGATCCTAGTTGTAGTGGTGATGGTGTTTGGTTTAAAGTGCTTGTTTGAACAAGAAAAGGTGCTTTTCTTATACAATTTCTCCGTCATTGTTAGCGGAGAACAATGGCCGAGCTATTGCATGCTTTTACGGTGAAGCTAACCAATCGGGTTATGATTGCCTAGGGGTTCCGCAAGTTTAGAGTTTGTGTTAGTGTCACGGTTTGAGTCTCAACCAACATCAGAAGAACATTCACTGCCTGACCTCACTAAACGTTTCAAAACGGAAGCAGTAAACAACACTTTGAGAGCTTAACTCTCGCCAAGTCCAAGGAATCCTCTCACATCATTTCTCATCCAGAACTTCAAGTGGACAACACCTACAGGACCAGGACCAGCAGAGGACATTTGGACCAGCTGAGGATGAATGGGACCTATTCCTATCAACAGTAACTCCAGAAAACGGGTCCCTATGGAAATTAAATCTCCAGCTCCTAGCAACAAAAACTCCCAATCACCCTCTTCATGGGCGAATGGTGTAGTCTATACACCCACGGACAGAGCTTAAACGTTCGCTGATTCACTCCAAGACCAATTCACTCCAAATGCACGTATCTATGATGATGACCACATGTGGAAAAGTTTCTTGACAAATATCTTGCTTGTCTCATGGGGCCTCTCCCCGACCCTTTCAGATGCGACCAGGTAGCCTATCTCATTAGTAAACTCCCTACACGTAAAGCACCTGGCATAGACAACGTGAGCAACACCGCGCTTCGCAACATCCCATCTACTACGGTAGCAATAGTAACAAATATCTTCAATGGAATCATGCGAACAGGTCACTTCCCTTCATCATGGAAAGGAGCCAAAATAATCACGATTCACAAACCCGGAAAATCGCCTCTTTTTCCTGAAAATCACAGGCCCATCTCTTTACTTCCAACAATTTCTAAAGTCTTTGAGAGATTAGTTTATTCTCTGCTCACCCAGCATCTCAAAGACGTCATTCGTCCTGAGCAATTTGGCTTTCGAAGTGAACATTCTACAACACTCCAACTTGTAAAAGTTCTCAACGACCTTTCTGATGGCTTCAACAACAAAAACCAATCTATCGCAGTGTTCCTGGACATATCAAAAGCTTTTGATAAAGTATGGCACGAAGGTCAACAGCGCAGACGTATAGGGGCGGCAGCTAGGCAGCGCGTTGCATAATACGCACTAGTCCGGCTATCAGTCCCTTGGTGCTTGGTTGAGTCTGAGTTGTGCGATTTCATTCTTTTACGGTCCTTTTAAGGACCTGTTTTAATTCTTTCTGTATTTTTCTCTTCGGCCCTTTTAAGGAACCTAGATTTAGTGTTTTAAGTTGGCCCTTTTAAGAACCCGTTTTTAGTAATTTAAGTCGGCCCTTTTAAGGCCCTGTTTAGTAATTTAAGTTGGCTCTTTTAAGAATCATTAATCTTAATTTGTTCTAGCATGAGTGACCACGACATGGACTCTGGAGGCTTCCAGACGGTCGTGAATCGCAGACGCAGACGTACATCTGGCAATACTAGTGGCAGTGATTCGGACAGTTCCGTCAGGACTGTCAGATCTAATCAGAGCTCTTCTTTTTTAGCTACCAAGGCTGAAAAGATTTCGCCGATCATTGTAGACGGCGTAGAGAAGAACTGGCCTCAATTTCTGAAGGGGCTCCGCCAGAAGAGTCTCACCTTTCAGGCCAAATGTGTCGGTAAATTCCTCCGACTTTTTTGCCAAACCATTTCTGATTTCAGGGCTATGCAGAAACACCTTGCATCTAACAATGTAAGATTTCACACGTTCTCGCTACCGAAGGACAAAGAGGTAAAGGTTACCATACGTGGCCTTCACCACATGACGTCACACGACGAAATCAAGCTGGAGCTTGAGGAGAAGGGCTTCACGCCCAACCATGTGCGCTGATGATGCGTTTCTACACTGTAGTAGCATGAATCTAGCTTACGCAACAAAGACTATGCAGAAACAAATGGACGCGTTGTCCCCGTGGCTGCAGAAATGGCGCATTAAGATAAATGCGGATAAATCTGATTCCATCTGTTTCAGGAAAAGACGTAAAATGAAGCGCAGAATACCTCCTGCAGTGGAGCTTGACGGGGTGGCTATCCCTTGGAAGCCTACTGTCAAGTACCTCGGCATAACGCTGGACAGTCGACTCAACTTCAGGCGACACGTACAGAACGAGGTCTCTGAAGGAAAGACAATTCAGGGTTTCCTCTCACCCTTGTTGGCAAGGCGTAGCCCTCTGTCAGTAAAAACTAAATTAACGATTTTTCTGTTCGCTCAGTGTTGATGTACGCGTCTACCGCTTGGTGGGCGCTTGCCAGCAAATCCAGCAGGAATAAATTGGAGACTCTTCAGACTACTGCCCTTCGCAGACTCACGCATCAGCCGTGGTACGTGAGGAACTCTACCATTCTAGGGTCAGCCGGTCTCCCTACCATAGAAGTTTTTGCTACAAGATGTGCCACTAAACTGTTTCAGGATGCACGCAACTCAGGCTGTCTTCATATAGCCGAGATCTGCAGGAGACTCGATATCCCGGAAGATGGTAGGCCCCGGCCTGCCGCTATCCTGGACGACCCGCCGTAGATTTCTTCACGCTGCGACTCCATTCAAGATTGACACTAACCTGTTTGCCTTCATTTTCTATTTAAGTGAGTTTCAGATTGCTGCTTGCAGCCATTAGGAAATGGCCCCTAGATGCTGCTGACGCTTCCCCCATTTAAGTGCATGCGGAGTGTCTCTGTCCGTAATGCATGGCTCTGGAGTGTTGTAACATGCCGCCTCAGGAGAGGTAATTAATGGCGTATACACTCTTGTGCCTGTTTTCGGAGCCAGAGTGACTTCCTTACTTGGGAGGGCGGGCGGTGTTTTAGTGGGTATTGCCAGACTTGTTCTGGATTAAGTCCCACAGTACCTTCTCTAACAAGAGGTCTGCCTAAATGCATTTTTCCGCCTAAAAAAAAAACTGCCTGACCTCCAAACAGTAAAGAGCCAGCTCTTACTATTGCGATCAGAAGGTTTTGGTGCAAGTAATTCTACGTTGGTAAACGGTGGCCTCTTTTAGTTGCCAAGAACAGTGCCGTGCGGTAAATAACGTCCGAGTATCTGTTTCTTAGGCTCTGAATCATTCTTGGCCGAATAACCTGCTTGGGCCTGGTTGCGTTATCCTATAGTACGTTCCCGCATTGACGTGTTTCTTTGCGGTAACCAGTTACTAAGGATCGCCGGGTTCGGCTTGTTGCTTGGTTACGCTTGGATTCATCTCTCACTGCGACTTGGTCAAACTCTCCCGGGTAAGTTGAAGTCTAAGGCAATAATTCAAATCTTACGTTTTCGGTTCAAGTCCTTAGCCTTTGGCGAGCCCTGTATCGTGGGTGTGTAACACTAACAGCCATGTCACAGAGAAAATATACGATAAGAAATAAATCAGCAGTTTCCTATAGTGTCTAAAAGCACAGAGGTTTGGTCTAAATAAATAAATGACGCAATACTTAAATAATAGTAACCATTTATAATTTTTATATATATATTTCTTAATGACGCAAAATAATTACAGTAGAATCATTTTTTTTTTTAATAAATAAATAAAAAAAATAAGCAGACTGTAAAAGTAGGTAATATAAAAGCAGACTTAAAGAATATATTAAAATATGAACGTATGTAAAATGTGAAAACTATATAAGAGATTTTTCTTCAACGAGTAGTGCGTTTGAGGTGAACAATATAAAACAATAGTTAAAATTATAAACAGTTTAATAATAAAAATAATAACAAAATATGACACAATTTCGACATATGTATCGAGATACCAGCATAGTAAGAAACTCCATATATAATAAAGCAATTCCAATAGAGAAGGCATCAACTTGTGTACGTGACAAAACACACGCATGAAGCAATTGGTAACGCGAGATAACGTTCTGGAACGAGAGACTGCTAACAAGATGGCGTAGCTGTTGGTGTGCGTTGTAAAAGGCTGGCGATGAATAATCCATATAAAAAATGTAGTTTTTTCTTCGAGATGGTGACGAGTTTGGTCACAAAGTGAAGAATATATACTTTGGAGTTGGTGTTAACCTAAGAACTAAAATCAATGGTATAAATCAAGTGATTTTTCGACTTATAACTGTACCATGTGCTTCGACAAAAGTAACGCGTGATAGGCTTCAGGACATATTGTGTAAATTGTGTCAACGACAAAAAATCCTAGGTAAAAAACAGTGCGACGAGTAACGCAGTAAGTAATAATGGCCATAGGACACATTTTTTAGTCTGCAAATATAAAAATTTCAATTATTTTAAAAAGTAACTTCTTTTGATTTCTATTGCGTCATAACTTGAGAGATAGGGCTGACCAAACTTTGTATAATTGTAAATAGTTCATTGATTTATTTGTATAATTGTATTATGATGTTGATATCTTTTTATTGTTGTGAATATTCATTTTTAAATATGTTTGAGTAAACAAAGGTTGTTGCCACAATGTCTTGAATTTCTTTATACAGCCACGAACATCCATTTAGCTTGTACTCTAACAGCCAGGTTTCCACCCCTGAGGAAATCAAATTAATTAATAAATATTTTTTAGTAATTGACAATTATGAGTAGATAGATGCTAACAGAGCATAAGTGAGGTTATATGTGGATTATTACAAATACTATGATTATTATTTTTTTATTATTATTGTGGGAGTTAAGTGAAGGTGATTTTAAGGTTTTGAAAGTAAGGTGAGTTAAAGTAAGGAGGAGCATAAGGTATTATTCTACGTTGAAGTTAGGTGAGAAATGTTATGGAGAGTTTAGGTAAATGGTGACTTTATTATTGAATTAAGGCAATAGGCCTAAGAGGTGTTTTAATGATTTAAGGTATTACATGAGCGACGACTTTTGGTTTTAAGGTGAATAAATGAAGGAGATGAAGGAGAGATATTAATAATTATTGAATAATCCACATATAGCATTTTATTTTTGATTTAAAAACCTAATTTTTTTTTATTTTTTGAAATTTTTACCGAACCTCATTTTTTTTAACACATTATACTTAGAAATGTTTTTATTGCTTGTAACCTTCCGTTACAGGTGTACGCTTCTTGCGACGATCTTCAATAAAATCTCTCTTGGATTTGTTTCTCTGAGCTAGATACTCAAATTTGTGACACCATCGAGGCTTACTCCCTCTGAATATGTCCTCAAAACGGGGGACAAGGCCGTTCGCGACCGAAGTCCCCTCAAGAAAAATTCCCCGGCTTCACCGGAGCATCAGAGGAAGTTGGTTAAGGCCAAATCCTCTAAAAAAGTAACTCTGACTGATTCCGCTGCAAAGCTGCTGCCAGCTTTTGCCAAAGCCAACGGCCCTTTTCAGGACCCAATTGGCACCATTTCATCTTCATCGACCGACGGCCCTTTTAAGGACCAAAGTCACCTAATTCAATCATCTGAAAGGGGTCCTTTTCAGGACCAAAGTCAAATGAAATTGTCATACAATCTTCCAGCCAGCCAGCCTGATGGTTCCCAACCATCTACTTCATTATCCGACGGTTTACCGTTGTAGAAAAACGTAGGAGGAATTAAACTTCTTCCCAGTTAACTTCGGCTTCGGCCTAATCAGTTTATGCAAAAACCACAACTCCGCCAAAAAAGGAAAAGATCTCTCCTATTGTGTTGAACAATCCCGCAAACTGGCAGGATATCGCCAAAGATTTCCAGAAAATATCAAAAAGTAAAACCGACATCTCTTGCCGAGGCAAGAACTTCAAAGTTCAAGCCTCAACAATTCAAGACTTTCGAGCCATTCAGGCTACTTTTGTCCAACACAAATGCCACTTCAATACGTTTACTCCACCTGCGGAGAAAGTCGTAAAAATCGTCCTCAAGGGGATTCCATACTCCACAGATCCGAAACTCATTGCGGATGAGTTATTCAAGTACAATCTGGCCCCTAAGACCATCAACGGGCTCACAAATGCAGCCAAAAAGCCTATCAACGTCTTTCTTATCAAGCTTGAGCGTACCGCAAACGTCCGTGAGGTTTATGACAGCAGTCATATGTTTTTTATCAGCGTCACCGTTGACAACTACACTCCCAGGCCTGGCGCAGCGCAGTGTTACAACTGCCAACTATTTGGGGACAGCTCCCTAAACTGCCATCTTCCACCTCGATGAGTGAAATGCGCAGGAAATCACGATCGCACAGAGTGCACCAAACCAAGGGAAACCGATGCTAAATGCATCAACTGCGACGGTTCCCATCCATCCAACTACAGAGGGTGCTCAGCTTACGCTGAGTTTACTCGTAGGAATCGAGTGCAATCTAAGAGCCGCAAACCCGTTGCTCACCAGGCAAATCCTCTCCCTCAGCCTAAACCGGCTAAGACCAGGATACATGCCCCCGAGGCAGAAATTTCATCCGACGAAGACAAATCTCCCACAGTGGAAGTTCAGCCTATTTTCGTCCACGTTCCTCCTCCGAAGCCACAAGTTAAGAGCTACGCTAAGGTAACAGCTCCCCCAGCTAAGGCCCAACGGCCGGCCAAAAAGGCAAAAATCTCCCATGTCCCGGCACCAAAGCCGAAAACCGCAATACCTGTCCCTGTACAGGCCACCAGATCGGTGCAGGAACCCACCCCATCCAAGCAAAACAGCCTGAGCCCGCTCAACCCCGAGATTCTTCCTACATCAGGAAGTCCGACATACTCACCTGGATACAAGACATCCTTAAACAAGTTCCGTCTACGGCTGATACTAAACAAATTATAATCTAAGTCCTCACCTCCCTAATCGCCTTCCTCATGCAACATGAATAGGCCATTATCGATAGTAGCTTGGAATGCCAACTGCGTCATCGCACGCAAATCTGAACTTCGCTACTTCCTACAAGATAGGAATGTATACATCGCTCTTCTAGGAGAAACCCATCTTAAGCCTTCCGACCGCTTCGGCATCCCTGGCTACATCACGTATCGATCAGATAGCCCACTCCTTCCTCAACAATGCAAGCGCAGAGCAGGAGGGACTGCTGTGCCGGTACACAGGCCGATCACCCATCAGACACTTCCGAGTGTCCCAAACAAAGTAAAGAGGGTCAACTGGAGACGTTTCTCGGAATGCTAACTCAGACACACTTCTTTACAAACTCCCGTAACAAGTCCCCAAGATGTTGACCTCCTAGTGGAAGATATTCAAAATTCAATCCTTGCCGCACTCACGCAGAGTGCATACGAAACCACCTGTACAGGCTCGAAAGCTGAACTTCCTCCCCACATCAAGGAGGAGTTGGCAATGAAACGTAAACTCCGCCGGCAATGGCAGTTTACCCGCTCCCCATCTATCAAACGCAAGCTAAACGCCCAAAACGAGCTAGTTAAGGCCCTACTAGAATCCCATACTCAGGAAGAGTCGGACAAATTCTTCTCCACAGTTGAAACAGAGAATGGTTCGCTCTGGAAACTAAAGTGCCAACTTCTCCGTCCAAAAACAAGCAACCATCCGCTTCACGGACAAAGCGGGCTCGCTTACTCTCCGTACGAAAAGGCCAAAGCGTTCGCAGATTCTTTAGAAGACCAGTTTTCTCCCCATTCAAACATCTACGAGGAAGACCACATCGACCTCGTAGAAAATTATCTCAAGGACTACCTGAGTTGTCCTATAGGCCCCCTTCCATTTCCTTTTACATGTAACCAGGTGGCTCAGAAAATCCACAAATTACTGCCAAGAAAAGCCCCTGGTATAGACTCCATAGGCAACGCAGCACTTAAAAACATCCCTTCGTCCATGGTAGTCCCCATAACTAATCTATTCAATAGTATCTTGCGAACCGGCCACTTCCCTACTTCATGGAAAGGGGCAAAGATCATC